>JALLPD010001703.1:0-11501 GCA_036940065.1 Cyclotella cf. meneghiniana | reverse complement strand
TACAATAAAATACATAGTATTACACATAGCCAGATGGAGTTTTGCGCTCTCAGACAATATGTTAGCCCATCCCAATACAGGCACCGAGCAAATTTTGCCCAGTGTTGGTACCCTAACCCTAATACTAACATTCACCCGGTGCCTGAATTGGGACATTTCACTGTCCCAGTGTCGGCACTGGGCTGTTGCCACACTGGGGGCTAGCATATATTTCGTATAATTCTATATCATAGGATTGGTTGAGTCGTACCATAACAGCTTACCGAGTACCATACTTGCATACTTCAATTTCTAAAACTATTCAATAGTTTTTGTGTGGACTCGCTTTTTGGGGTGATGGACAGACAAGCGCAATATGCGCTGGAGGTTCCCTGATGCACCAGCAGCCATTCTGTGCTGATGGTGGCAACCATGCCTTGTCGATGCACAGTTTGACTGTGGATGTGTCTAGAAAGTGTAGAAAACTAAGCGGAAAAGGGCACGACAAGCACTGACACACCACAGCAACGATGAACACACCTTTTGCGTATTTGAATAGCCCTGGTGCAGAGCCGCCAACACCCACCGTGGGGCGGGACATCACGCAGGACAACGGAGACGTGGTGACCCATGACGAAGGGGGGAACATTGAGGACATGACATCAATCGACAGTGGCAAGCAGTTTGATGAAGAAGCTGATACGGTCAAGTGCATGTTCCCAAATATGGAACAGCATTTGGCCCCTTAAACCGTCATCAAGCTTGCACGGCAGGGAACAATGCTGCCTCAATGAAGGGCGCCAGGCACCAGGAGGGCAACAGTACCCAACGTTCTGCCATGAACACAACACCTCCCACCCCTACTGCCAACACAACACTGTACCTTCTCAACCTTGTAGGGTAAATTTCAGTCTTGCTTCTCTGTTGACAAGACATGTAGCACATGGAACCCCCCTGGACATTGCAAGCAAGCACTCCGCTCTTGTTGATGCGAGCATCAAAAATCAATCCATCCAAACTGCTGCTGATCTGTACGAGTTCCTCGATTGGCAGGCAATGAGGAAAGGCAGTCCACCTGAAAAAGCAAAGTTCAAAGAGGATGTGTTCAACTTCCCGAGTTTGTTGATGTTTGCCATCATGCAGCCAAAAACAAATGTCATCAAACTCCTGCGCTTGCTCCAGGTCTACCCAAATGCCCCGGGCAGTGACCTCGCATGGAAGGGCAAGACCATTGGTTTCCTGGGCAATCGCACGAGCTACTCGCCGGCCCCGCAGATGATCGAACTGAAGGAGAAGGCTCCATGGGCATGGAAAACCTGGGTTGTATGCAATGACCTCACAGAAATGGAGCTGTTCTATGCAGTACCGGAAAATGCAAACAAACTTTGGACACCTGACACAGATGTGCCTAGGGTGCCTGTCACGGTGCCATGTATGCTCGCCCTTCCTCCGGATTGTGTAGCCATTTGCGCCGAGGTTCCGTGCATGCCGTTCGAGCTGGTGACCCATGTCCAAGGAGTATTGAGTTATGGGCAATTAGATGCCAACAGATACACCCTGATCCTTGATTGGTACTGTATGGCAGCCAACTGGAAGGGGGCATGGGTGACACAGCAAGGTCCAGCCTCCTGGCCTTCCCACTTACACCCATCATAGGGTCAACAGCTTTGCACAAATGGGCATCTAAATGACTAGCGTCAACCCTGCTCCCCCCCACAGGCACAGCACATGGGTCAAACACAAAACAATCAACACAGTTCTACGACCAGTCCCATGCCGGTGCCACCTCAAATGACACCGTCCGTAAATGTTGCTCTTATTGCCCAGGTCATGGAAGCGGTCATGGCAGCGCTTCGAACAAGCGATGCTAGCATCACAGGAAATCAGATGGACAGAGAGGTACATGTATCTGAGGAGGCGCGGACGTATAGCCCGTTCCAATTGGCCAAGTTAAAGGGTTTCTGTGGCATGTATGAGAACAAAAATATACCACCCATTTGGGAATACTTTCATAGTACAAAGATGTGGACACACACCGCACCAAGCTGCTGGGAGAAGTGGGAGCGTGGGCACGGGATAACAAGATCACCATCACTAGGGGCCTGTATTTCTAAAAATCAACGATGGATGAAATAGTAAAACTTGATTTCAACCCAGGGGCTGCCACTGCATATCTTGCAATGGCGGAAAAAGGTATGTCCATCCTAATTGTGCAACCCCATTGGGGGAATGAAACAGCTGCCATTCGAGCCAAAGAGCAGGCCATGCAGCTCACGGAGTGTAACTACACCTTGACGGATGCCCTGGGACTCACGAGGAAAGATCCATGCCCACCGGTGAGCACTTATCTGGAACTACTATGGGACATCAGCACTTTCTGTGCACTCACAAGGACCCTCTTTGGGGACCATTGTGACTTCTTCCAGAACCTGTTCAACCTATGGGCCATGCTGAATTTGGAACAGGTTTATGCAAGTCGGAGCAGTTTGTCCCACAGATGGTGCGCCAAATTACCTGGGCAATCCTGGAAGACAGTTGGCAATTTTTCTTCAAAACCATGACAGAGGAGGAGTTAGCATGGGGAAACGCCCCATTTCCCACATCAAATCTGATGAACATCATCGGTACGGATGTGTCAAAAGGTGTGGAAATTCGATTAGGAAATTTCCCAGACAAGTGGAAACATGATCACAGTGGCAGTCCGCAGGGTACAGGCTGACCAACAACACATCCCACCGGGTTGACTGGCCGACAGACCACTCATTCCCAAGGGGGAGGACAGATACCAGGCGGCAGACCTCCCATCTTTCCACCCCTGCCAATGCACTTGCAGGGCATTGAAAGGCCCATCCTCAATGTGCATCCCACTATTTGTGTATGATGGAGGAGTACATTTGCCACTTCAGGAGTGTACAGTTCCACTCCCTTTGCCGGGCGACGGGCATATCAGAGGCAGATCTATCGACAGAAACAAAATTTGTGCGCAATGGGAAAAATATGCTATGTTATTCCTATGTTCTCGGTAAGTGCAATGGGAAATACTGTGGCAGGGCTCAGGAGGGACATGCACTGGCCAATGCGTTGTCGAGTGCATTTGTGGACAAGGTGTGTCAGGTGCTCTGCCCGGGCGTTGAATCTCAACGTACCACGGAACCAGCCATACAGGCGACCAACTTTTACCCCAGCAACAAGTGCCGCCGCATATCCTGAGGCATACCGAGGTGCTGGGACCGCCAGAGTACCTACGGATGATGCCACCATGTTAGGCCAAGTACAGCCATACCCAGCACGCCGGTCCTTCACTCCGATTTGGAACCAGACCCAACCACGATCCCAGCAACCCTTTAACCACTCCTTGATTGGGGCGAAGGTAAGCCTGTTGTACACAATCCATCTTTTATCATATTACTAAACGAGAGTTAGGGAGCTCCGCTTGGAACCGACACAAACAATTACGATGACGACACGGAAATCAATGCCAACAGCAGCTATCACTAACTGGAGCATTCATGGCATACGGATGACAGCCAACAGCCACCGGAGGCTGGCATGTCCGCATCCAATAGGCTGTCATGGACACTGTCCAGCATGGGTGAAGCGAGGGTGAATACCAATGCCCCACACCAGAGTTTACATGCCGAGAAGAATCCTGCTGATAACGCCAAAATCCCTCCCCTTGGCAACGCTTGTGGGCCCCATTAACGGTTCCGGCGACATCGAGCATCGAGCCATGTTTGCTAGCGCCCCAACTCTTGTGCTGCTCACCAGTAATGGGAGCAAACACAGACGTGTGGCAAAAAGAGAATAAGGCCCGACGGAAGGAGCAACAGGCACTACAGTCCAACGCACCAGTATATTGGCGGACACATAGCGGAACGTTAGTCCTCCCTGCAGGCTTGGGGCCTAACGACCCGGCGCCTCACAGGAACAAGATGTGTCCATCCGGACTAGCCCTCCAACACGCAGCCGGACCGGCGCTGCTCCAGTACGCCGCACAGGAATGCCCCACCCTAACGGGAAACCCATGGACACGGGAAATGATGCAGGCAGCAGTAGAGAGGGGACCCCACAAGTCTGCTCTTGTTCCAGACGCCATTGCACAGCTCCACAAGGAGGTCATGACTAAGGTGGCAGCAGGGCAAGCCTGAATTGTGGACTGGAGGGAGATTCAACATGCACCACCTCGGGAACTCAAAATCTCTCCAATCACCATGATCCCCACAAGTCTCAAAAATATCGACAATCCTAGACTTGTTGTTCTCCCTCCGTGTACAAGAAGGATCCGTGTACAAGAAGGAGGCTGCATCCCGTCTGTCAATGAGGCATCAAGAAAAACTGCACCACAAGGCTCCATTAACCAAATCCGCCACTCCCTGTCCTGCCTCTTTCATGCAATGGCCGCTGCTGATGACAGCGCCAAGGTATTTATGGCTATGTGGGACATTAAGGATGGGTTTGTGCAGACGGTGAAGATTGGAACTTTGCATACGCCCTGCCAGAAGCAGACCACCAAAGCACAAAGCTGGTGGTACCGAATTCTCTCCAAATGGGATGGATTGAGTCGCCACCCTACTTTTGTGCGGCGTCCATAACGGCACGGGATGTAGCCGAGCAATACATAGAAACACCGCTAGGGGCAGGACCGAAAAATGCTATGGCACATTACTCCAGGGGCAGTCATGCCTACAATGCTTTACCTGCCGTAACTGCACGAGATTCCAACCCATTCCGCTACCTTGCTGAAGTCTACATGGACGACTTCATTGGAATGGCCATTCCCACCAGCCGTCACATGTTGGATCATGTAGCTAACGGGGTAATGTGTGGGATCCATGACATGTTTCCAACTGAGGAGGACAAAGCCAATGATCCCATCTCACTGAAGAAACTGCTCCAGCAAGAAGGAGCGTGGGACACCATTAAGGAACTGCTATGCTTTGTATTTAATGGGAGTGACCACACTATGTGGCTGTCAGAGGGAAAACGGGATGCTCTCATTAACACAATCACCATGTGGCTGCGCTCGTCAAAGAAAAATTGAAAATACAGAATCCCATTTGGGGAGTTTTGCTTCACAATCAATAAGATTCGGCACGCCTTCCTCTCCATCCCAGCGGGGAAAGGGCTTTTGTCTCCATTTTATACCCTGCTGGGATGACAAACATCCGTGGTCTTCCTACGGCAAAACCGTCGCTTCCAACAGGCACTTCAGGAGACTTGTACATTCCTGTGAGACAGTATTGATACCCCTACCAATTGCCGAAGTCTTGTGATGGGATGGCCAGATTTTGTTGGTATTTGTGATGCCAGCAAATATGGCATAGGCGATATCATCATCGACGAATGGCGGGCAGTGCCACCGACCATATTCTGCCTAGAATGGCCTCAGGAAGTACAGGATGCCCTACTGTTGGAAACCAATCCAGCCGGCACCATAACTAACTCCGACTTGGAATGTGCGGGCTTGGTACTCATACGGCTGCTCGTCAAAGCAGCCTTACCAGATTTGACCCATGCTAAGGTAGCTCTGTACAGCGACAACAGCCCCTCCGTTAGTTGGCTGCAACGCTTGGCCTCTTGACGATCCACCATAGCTATGCAGCTAATCCACACCTTGGCCCTCCGCTTGCAACTACGAAAAGCATCCCCGCTGACCGCACTCCACATTACGGGCAAACACAATCAACTCACAGACATCCCCTCGCGCTCCTTTGGTAGCAACCCATCATGGGCATGCAGCACTACCAGTTCCTTTGCCCATATGTACAACTCTCGCCATCTTTCTGTCATAAAGGGGAGCAGGGTTTGCACCAACAGGATAACCCTGCGTCAGTTTTTGGCACCACCCTCCAACATGTACTGAGAAACACGCATAAATGTAGTTAGTAGTTAGTCTTGTATCCGACCAGGTATGGTATGGAGGCGAGTCCGACTTGATCGATGTAAAAATTAAATTATTTCTTGGCCAGAAAAATTATCAGGGTCGCGCAGTATCGTACCATAAGATACCATATACCATATAACGAAGACCTTGATTGGACAGGACTGTGGCAGCACACATCACGTATTGGTGAAATAATTTTTTACCACCCGAACACTAGAACACGGCGATATAACATCATCGTTCCACCCGCAACTACACACCCAACGATGACGCTATCCAAATACTGGCGTTTTCTACTAACCATGCTCGTGTGCCCCATCGGTGTCATCGCCATGACGGAAGAGCATCGCATGTCCGAATATCACAAAAGGGGCTATTCATGGCCTCTCGAGAAAATGGTCCCGAATACACCTGGGTGGAGAAGGATTATGCAGAGGCGATTTGATCAGGTTAGTTTTATCTCTCTCGCAGATTTTTTTCGTTCGATTCGGATTAGTAAGAGATCTTTTCTCCAAGCGGAGTATTATTTACGGGTTACACAAACAAAATCTCACGAAACACTGGCTTAGTAAATCACCGCCTTCTGGATTCAAAGGACATTGCGCGATAAGTGATTTTTTTGGAAGTACGGAGAAGATAGGAAGATTTCTGTTAAAGAGGACGCCGTAGGTGTCCCCGTTTGGAAGGGTAAAACTTTCTTCAAGCCCTGATCGTGCTCACAATGATGAGGCATATGGTGTTTTTCAATTTCGATGAGTATCAACGTACTACTCAGTTGACCATTTGGATATTTGTTTCGAGTGCTGGAGATCAATGGTGCGATTGATTTTGTATGACCTCTGTAATTTTTTACTTGAGTCACGAGAGAATATACTTGTCTTTTGTCCGTCGGGATTCGTGTTCAATGCCTCTTTTTCACAAACATTTCAATGCCTCTTTCGCTCCTATTTGTTCGATTCTGTTGGTATTTACATGACTGACTCTCTGTGTGAGACAAGTCCATGTCACAAGGCATCTGATCGAAGTTTTTCTGTGGAATCAGTTGCTTAAGATATGCTGCGTACCTGTATTGCATGCTTTTTCTTCTGTCATTGTCAATATGATATTCCTACCAACTTCTCTCACTTACAATTAATACAATATCAACAAAACTCAACTAAAACTTCCGCAATCACGCATCAACAAACGATTTTTTACAGATCGAACGCATCAAAGATGAGGGGGCAAAATACGACGCTTGGCTTGCCATGATGACTGCATCACTTCTCGCTACCAACTACACTGAAAATGGATGGGGTCTAACCCGCGCTCCGGAACATATCACCAAACGGCTCCAAGAACGTCTGTATGCCACCTTAGAAAAGAGCACGGTTTGTGCGAAAAGCGATGAGAATGGGGAGTGTCAAAACCGCGGAGAGGAGGTAGTTATTCCTGCGAGGGGTGTGGCGAGACAGGAACATTTTGTTAATGTTATCGAAGCTGGAGATCACGCCCGTCCAATTATGATAAACGATTATCTCGAAAACGAAGCCATTTTGCAGGAGATGAAACCAATGTTTGAATGGTGGAGTGGTGTTGATTTGGTGGGAAGTACGGCGTATGGAATTCGAGCTTATCGTAATGATTCAAACTTGTTGATGCACGTCGATAGGCCCAGCACTCATGTTATTAGGTAAGTGAAACAAGTTGTGGAATTGAATGCGTCATCAACCCGACCGACCAACGCACGTTCTTGTCGCATGCAGCGGTATCTTCCACGTTGATCACTCAGAAGATTCAGAACCTTGGCCAATTGTAATCGAAGATTTTCAAGGAAACACCAACGAGGTATACTTAGAAGCAGGCGATGTTCTGTTTTATGAATCTAGCAAATGCTTTCATGGCAGACCCCAGACTTTTATTGGTAGTTATTATGCAAGTATTTTTCTGTAAGTCGCCTCGAATTGAACCTCTTGAAACGAAGTCAATCTGGATCGACGTTTTGAAATGATATGACGTTCTTCGACTCTCAACTGTGTACAAAAAGGCACTATCGTCCTGTCAATTTTGATCCAAGTATCGTTCATGACGAAATCCATTACGCGGTTCCTGCCCATTGGCGAGATCAGGCTCCACCTAAGGAGGGATTGGATGACTTAGTCATGGTAGGCACCTCATTCAAAGAACCGAATTGCGAAAACTTGTTGTGCTCATTAGGTAAGGAAAACAGTCAACATTGCCCTATACCTTTTTGTAAGCTTGAACACATCGTAACTTGCACTCTTAACTGCATTGGACTGGATAGATGACTCAAACGAGGCAAGCAAAAACACAGTAACTTGGCATGGACCTGCGCCGAAAGGAAAGATCGTGACTACTGGTTGGAACCCTACTACTATGACTCCGCCAGTGAGTTGGAAGGATGATATTGATGGCGGCAAGATAGATGGCAGGGCAGCGTATGATGTATTAAATGGGCTTGCCGATGTCGTCGGAGATGAGCTTTAGAGAGAAAGAGAGAAAGTTGATAAATCTCGTCTGAGGATATTTGAAAGTGATGTCGTTTAAAAAACAGTTTTTCTTCGTCACTTCATTTATGAACCATATCGCTTGGTGGCGAGTTGCATTATTAGACATCATTCATGCCCGTGTCTGAAAGCTTTGCACTGTTACCTCACTTGTAACAAAGTAGTTAACCATTACCACTGGTCATCAACAATGGAGGTCAGCGCGAGATCAACTGAAGAGGAACACCCCTCGGCTCGAGAAGAACGTGGCCAGGGAAGCAATTTAGAATCAGCTGGACGCGACTACTATAATCATGATGAATCTTTCGAAGGGAAGAATGCCGATCAAGATGATATTAATTTCGTGCAGACGAATCCATTGATGGATAGGATTCGAAAGACTTTGAGAGAGCAGCTTCTCCAAACGCGCGACAGGGTAAAACTGGAGCTAAGTGAGCAAGAAGACGCTCTCAAACAGGCGAAAAGAGAAAGAGAGGATGCTGGAATCGAGCTCTATGGTGTGCAACAACAGCTTGCTAGATTGAAGTCTAGTTTGGGTTCAATGGACAAACGATATGACGAAGTGTCCAAGGAGCGCGCCGAAGGTGAACGTAAAATGGCCGAGGCCAAGAAAACGTACGTCGAGAAGCTGAAAATGGCTGAAAATCGACGACAAGCTGAGTCGAAATGCCACGAAGAGCTAGACGCCGTGATAGAGAAATTACGACAAGCGAAAAAGTACAACGACTCTATGAAAAGTGAGGTTGCAGCGACAAGAACCATCGCTAACAAAACTGGAGAGGATTTTAAGGACAAAGCAAAAGACAAATTGGCCCAGGACAAATATATCGATAGTCTGAACTCTCAAGTCACTCGCCTCGAGGATGAGATTGCTCTTATTGAAGCACAACTAGTTACACAAAAGGAACAAAGTGCTGATGCCAATGTAATGATACGAGAGACGAGCGTATCTTTAGAAAAGCTCGCGAGTGAACGGAGACGCCTCGTTCAACAGTGGAATTTGTCTGTAGTAGCATTAGGAAGGAGAGACCAGGCTCTCTCCGCGGCTACAAACGCACTAAGAAAGGTTCAGGATTCAATAAAGGATCTGGAGAATGAGAATATGAGGTTTAAAAGAGACATCGATGCACTGCAAGAAGGGAATGAACGAATCAAAACTATTGGTGATCGGTTGGACAACGAAATTGCCTTTGCCGAAAGTAACATTACGAAGATAAAATTAAACCTGGGGAATTTGTCAGAGAACTTCGAACTGGTCCAAGAATCACTGAAGAACACCATTCAAAATGAAAAAGATATCGACGTAGAAATGAGAAGGATCGAGAGTGAAATGGTGTCGGTCAATCACAAGTGTCAACTTTTGATTAGAGAACGGCATGCCATTGAAGAAAAAATTGCCGCCGCCGTGCACGTACGGGCCAGTATGTCAAAGGCCGCACGAAACATAGCAAAAGAGGAGAAATTGATGCTATCAAAGATACAAGATACAGAAATTGTATGCGCTTCCATTATGAACGAAATAGCACAACTTGACCTACAGCGGTTAAATGTCCAGGCCCACAATGTTCAGTTGCAAGGAAAGCTTGACGAGGAGCTAGAGAAGTTGAGGACAACACAAGCACAAATCGACGCTCTAGAGGGCGAGATCGAGCGGAGCAACGATGAAATAGAAATCAAGACAAATCGCGTCGCCAAACTCAATCGAGAGTACAACAAAATGTCGGCTAACCGCGAGGAGGAAGAATCTACTGGTCTCCTGGAGGCCACAATAAGAAATCTATTAAATGAAATCGAACAGGAAGGCTCCGTAATTCGTGAGCTGCAAAAGGAGTGGCTTCTGTGCCAGTCAGAGCTTATAAATGTCATTAGCAAAACCAACAAGACGGAAGAACAGGATGGCGAATCTACAGCTCGCTTGAGTATATTGAAACAGAAAGTTTTGAGGCTCAACCAGAACATTCACTCCAATGAATCAGCTTTAAAGTCCATTGAGTCCAATACGAAAGGATTACACAAAGATATTGGTCGCTTGAATGATTTGATTGAACAAAACGCTCGTTACCGAATCGAATACGCAAACAAAATCGCAGTGAATGCAATGGAGTTCGAAAGAGAACTCGTTGATCTGGACGAAAAATCAATCCACATCGAAGCTCAAATTGCAGACGTGAAGACAAGTCGAGCCAAATTACTTGACGAGATAGCTGAAACAGAATCACAAATTCAGTTATGGGAGCAAAAAATTCAAATAGAAAAGGAGACTCAAGCAGAGTTGCATACAAGCAAGGATGCTCTGACCACCAAAGGAATGCAGAAAGAAATTCAAAGGATGAAACATAGACTAGATTCCTTGGTTCGTACACAAGCGCAGCTACTACGGGATATGGAATTGACAATTCAAAAAAGAGAGGATATTGCTGTGAAGTATAAGAATATAAAAATTGATGGTAAAGGATCTCAACACAAAGTAACCAAAGGTGAACTGACAGAGAAAGTCGAAATGTCAAGGCTAGAGCTAAAAAGGTTAGATGACAGCATACGTGATGCGACGTTTGCTGTATCAAGAACTCGGGAAGATGTCGCTGCCATTCGCCTGCACTTGAACGATGTGCGAGAAAAGTTAGAAGCAGCGAGCAAAGTCTCATATAATTTGCAGAGAGATGTTGATGCGAAAAGGTTCGAAAACGCTCGACTTCAGTCCATGTGCGAACTTCAAGATGAAATTTTGAAACGATTTGAGGCTCTCAACAAAGGCGAGTTACCGCCAGTCGAAACCTCCAGAAAGGAAGAATATGTTATTGAGAGAGAACTTGTCACATCAAGGGCAAAAATGGAAAAAGTGTCTAATATCATAACTGGCCTTTCTGTTAAATTTCAGCGCTATGAAGAAGTCTTTGGTCGGATAAATTTGCTTGCATCAGGCATGTTCCTTGGAGAAAGATGAGGCAAAACCCCTCTACCATGTCAGATATTACTTTTTAAATCAAGTTCTTTTAAAGGCTTAGTTGTATTACAATTGAGAAGTTTTCTTCTTCATCTCCTCGTCCTCATCCTCGTCATCGTCATCGTCATCGTCATCGTCCTCGTCCTCGTCCTCGTCCTCGTCCTCGTCCTCATCCTCGTCTTCGTCT
>JALLPD010001702.1:0-11534 GCA_036940065.1 Cyclotella cf. meneghiniana | reverse complement strand
TGGGGAACAACCATTGCTAAGGTGATTCTCAATGTCAACATCCAGGCAAGTGTGGCAGGGTGTGCATTTTTTTCAAGGGAATGCATGGGAGTGCAGATGCTGGCCCCAGGTAAGGAAATGTGAATGTTTTGTGATGGTGGTGGCTTATATGACTCAGCAGTATTGTATCTGCTGGCAAAGGAGCCCAAGAGGCTCAAGTGGTCTCTGCATGCTGGGGGTCTGTGTCGAAGTCATGCCCATCTCTATGCTCAGTGAGGGGGTAGTCTGAAGTCCCCTGCTTTGTGGGGCATGGTTGTTCTAAAGGACACATGATTTTGAAGTGCTGAGGTTGAGCAGTGTTGGTGAGGGTTGTGTCAACAAAAGTGGATGTGGTGTGGGGTGCACACATACTTGGTGATGCCTCCATGAGCAGCATCTGGTATGTGCAAGAGCTGAATGGTATGGTGCATCATCCCTGCTACCCACAAGGGTCCTTGGGTGGTCATGATGTCAGGCATTTTGGGGCATGGTCTGATGTGTCTCCCAAGCTGTGTCAACAAGCAGGGAATGGAGGCTGCTGCTGTTGGTTGAAGGCCCAATTAGCATTGGGATCATTATGTTGTTGCATACTGAGAGCGTGCTTCCCCTCAAGAGGGGTGTGGCCTCTTACGTTGTTGCATGGTCCCTGAAGTGTCAAGGTGATGTAGTGTGGATATGGTAGATTGTTGTGTGTATAGGGTCCATGAGGTCTGGTACCTAGGGCCAGGACTGCACGGTGGGTATTGGTTTGACAACCTGTGAATAAATGGTGTCCCATGTTAGATGTGTTGAGCAGTGGGTTGGTTGTGAAATGGTGGTGTGTGGGCGTTTACTGTGATGTGTGTATTGGGATAGATGTGCTGACAGTATGGGACTGCCCTGTTGGTGGCCTCAAGAGACTCTTTGTTACCACAAGGGAGTGTATGATGCAATGCTGTGTGAAGGCAACATTAGACAGCAAGAATGTGGTGGCAGCTGGAGCAGACTTCAGATGTGGGTGTGTGAGTGTTATGCCCTTCACTGTTGAAGTATGAGGTTGGGCCTCATCCGGCAGGATGGGACTGCCACATTATAAGGGCTCCCTATACCTACAGAATGAATCGTTGGGACCTTTATGTACCAAGTGGACTGCTTGTGGTCACATCCTGATGAGGTACTCCCATTTGATGGGGTGTGGCAGGTCATGTTGTTGCATAGTCATGGCCAACTGAAATAGAAAAGGCAGGTTGTTGCATGGTGAGGGGCCCATGAGAACAGGGTCACTTGTGCTGGTACCATTCTGGAGACAAGTGAGTGATAAATGTTTCATGTTGATATGTAGAGCAGTGATTGGTATGCAAGATGGCCCTGTGTGGGCAGTTAATGTGATGAGTGTTTGGAAAAGGATGTGTCGAGATGGCATCCCAAGGCCATGGGAGCTCAGTGGCATGCTGGAGCAGACTCCCTTTGCAAGTGTTGAATGCAAGACTATGGAGGAGGGAGGTTGGGTGGTACTACCACAGTGGTGGCCCCATGAGTTACTGTGGTGCCACAAGGGTGTGTATGATATGGATGCCCAGTAGGGGCAATCCAAAACCATGCAAGTGCCTGGCAAGCAGGAGCAGACTCTGCAAGTGTGATGGCCTGCTGGAGTAGACTCTAGGAGTAAGTGTGCGAGTGTTTTGCACTTGACTGCTGATGGGCAAGGGTTGCACTATCAAGCATGATGGAGCCTGTGCAGTGACACACTGGAACAGATGCTAGATGTAGATGTGCAAGTGTTGTGCACTCACTTCTGCTGGGAACTGTTGGGCTCCATCCGGCAGGGTGAAACCGAAGCAGTGACACACTGGAACAGACTCCAGATGTTGGTGTGTGAGTGTTTTGCACTCGACTACTGTGGGGCAAGGGTGGGCTCCCTCTAGCAGGATGGGACTGGTGAGGTGACATGATGGAGCGGGCTCCAGACATTGGTGTGTGAGGTTTTTGCACTCACTGTGGGTGAAGGTGGGCAAAGGAGGATTCCCTCCAGCAGGGTGGGACAGGTACAGGTGCAGGTGCATGCTGGAGCAGACTCCAGTTGTGGGTGTACCAGTGTTTTGCCCTCTACTGCTGTGTGACGAGGTTTGGTCATGTCCAGGAGGATATGATTTACTCCCATGTGGGTGAGAGTGCTTGTGTGTGTGGTTGATATGGTCGGAGCGCATGGCCACAAGCCATGCTATAATGTGTGTTGAACCATAGTGTTGGGTGTTCCATTGCGCCCATCTATGGGGAAGCATTGAGGCAATCATGTGTGGCCTTTGGATTGTGTGGTTATATCCTGTCATGCTTTTCCCATGGCATGTGGCATGTCACATGTTGCATGGTTGTCCTTGTGCTTCTTGAAAAGGAAGAGTCAGGGCACCTAGATTGCTGTCTGGTATGGGGCCCATAGGACCAGGGATACACCATTGTATGATACGGCTGCAGAGTTGGAACAATCCAAACCATGCAAGTGTGTTGTCCTGCTGGAGTGGGTACTGTGAATTGAGGTTTGGCCCCATCCAGAAGGATAGGACAATCCACCAGCATGGGTGAGAATGTGTGAGGGGTAGCGCTGGGTCATAAGGTTAGAATGCAGGTGCAACCCCTTGGTGCTGATGTGTGAGTGGTGTGATCTCAGCTGTGAAAGGTTAGTTTGCTCACCACCCCAAAGTGTCAGGGGCTCTGTATTGCTACAGAGGTGAAATTTTGTGCTGGAGTAGAGGTGCATTGGGCCTCATGCTAGGGCAGAGGCAGGGTATTGGTGTGAGGTGTGGCGCAGAGTGTTGGTACTGTGGCAGCCCAAGTGGGGGTCTTTCTACCACCTGGAGGTGGTAGAGACAGTGGTGTGTTAAATGAGGTGGGAGCCTGTGTGGTTGCAGTCAATGTGTTTGCAATGGGCATGGGGCTGAGTGGGTTGAATTGGTGTTAGCTGACTGTGGACATGATTGTGGCAATGGTAGGTCTGAGTACCCAGATGGCCAGGAGCACTTGTCTGGCACCAGAGAGTGAGGAGCAGACTGCGGGTGGTCTTATGGACTAGAGCAAAGACATGCTTGGTGGTGGTCATGGTTGTGGTGTGCCTGGTGGCATATGGGTAGCGGTATTCTGAGTGCGGGACAAGCCTGTCAAGAGTGTTGACATGGTGGCAGCCCAAGAGCTGGCCTAGGTGTGCCTGAAGGTGGTGGAGACAGTGGTGTGCCAGAAGGGATTGAAGCCTGGGCAATGCTGTTGCAGGAAGCTCATGTGTGTTGAGTGGAGTGGCATTGCTGGAGTTCAGCAAATGTGGTGGATTGTTGCATGGTTAGGCCCCACCAGGCCAGGGATGCTTGGAGCCCAAGAGTGAGGTGCGGGCACTTGATAGTGGTTGTGTGGACCAGAGCAAGTGTGCCCTTGGTGTGGGCATCACGATGCTGATGGTGAGTGTTGTGCTGGAGTTCAGCAAATGTGGTGGATTGTTGCGTGGTTAGGCCCCACCGGGCCAGGGAAGCTTGGAGCCCAATAGTGAGGTGTGGGCGCTCAATAGTGGTCATGTGGATGGTATTGGTGTGTGAGTGGTGTGCTCTCACTGATGGTGCCGGTAGGTATGGTGCCACCCAGCAGTGCAGGACTGCTGCATTGGTGGTCACAGTGACCAGATGATGTTCCTGATTTGCCTGTGGTGGTTGGGATGGGCTTGTCATGGTGGGCAAGTGTATCAAGGTGCTGACATTGCAGCGGCCTTAGTGGGGCCTGGATGTACCCGGAGGTGGTGGAGCTGAGTCCAGACATGGCCTGTGTGGTTGCAGCAAGCAAGTGTGTCCCGTGGATGTGGAGTCCAAGTGGGAATGATCCTGATAGGATCAAGTGGGAGCAGATTCCATGAGGCATGATGCGTATGCGCCGCAATCACGGTGTTGGGTCGAGGACGTCCAGCAGTCGGAACTGCTGCATTGACGAGAGCAAACCGTAATGCACCTTACCGTGTGCATGGGATGTGGTGATGGATGCAGTCAATATGGGAGGAAGCACAAGGGGATGACAGAAAGGAAGAAGCAATGAAGGTGTAAGCAAAGAGGATGGAGAAAAATATCTTTCAGAAGGCCTGCCTCTCTCTAGAGAGTGATATTTGATCATTGTGATTTAATGATCAAATTATTTGAAGGTTATGAGACATGGAGGGGCTACAAGAGTGAAGGGGACAATGCGTTGAGATCGCGCAAGTCCCTACCTTTGTGGTAGTAGTGCATTCCATGTGAGTGACATGGGAATAGTATACTTTGTTACTTAGTAACAATGTTACTTTGTGTGTCATCCAAGCTGAATGTATAAAGGGTGATGCACCAGGGATACACCTGAGGTGCTGCCTGGAAAGCTGCGGCCCTAAGTTTATCAAGGATATTCTGCAAGCAGAATAACTATGGGGCACCTTCGTCCTAGGCTTCATGTGGCTGTCTGCTAGATGTGGTGGTGAGTACAAGCTACTAGTTTGGGAGTAAGGGAGACATGGTGCTAGAGTGTAATTAAATCCCTAAAATAATGGGCTTAGGACAGATAATAGGCTAGTATGTGTCCCCTCGCGTGCTATGATGCTTGGCTTCAGCTCGTCACAACTACCCATGCACTCTGATAGTGGTGACAGGGTAGGGATGATGGCACATGTTTTTGGTGCATTGTTATGTGTGTTGTGGCACCGCAAAGTGTGATGAGATGAAGTCATCTTGCAGCCAGCCCATGAAGACAGAGAAGTGTCAAAAAAGAAAAAGTAAAGAAAAAAATATCTTTGTGATGGGGACTGGTGATCCTTGGTGTGAATATTCTGCATCGCATGGCTAGGGCCAGCAGACGTGAGGTAGGTTAGCTGTGTCCTGGTACAATACAAGAGGGAACAGGGCTGCTGTATCCTCACAGATGACAGGTTAGGGTAGAGGAAATGATATTTATGACATTGTATTGCGCCCTTGGCATGAAAGAACTCATGATAGGAGAGTTGCTGTAAAATAATTTATCAGTGTTACAATCAGCTGTGGGATCAGCCAAAGATATGGGAGTGATGAATGAGTTGTGCAATCTCCTGATCTTGTTCTATTCATTGTGTCAGATAAGCAATATTGGTGTGCATGTGGAGAGATAGATCCTCTCATAAGGGGAGGTGATAGATGTGTGGAGTAATGTGGAGGGTTTTGATGCAGCCATTGGAAAGGGTCATATATTGGATGTGGTGGTGCATGGGAGTACTGGTCCATAGTGATGTCCCGTGTGATTGTGTCAAAAGCTGGTGTGGTGAGGTACTGTATTTATGCAGTGACTGTATGATGTGCTTGTGGGTATTGATGTCAAATGTTGCTGCGATGATGACTTGGGAAGGTTGGACCAATAGGCAATGTGTTGCACTTGGTGTGGGTCATGTGTTGTGATTGGCACTGTAGGTGCCTTATCTGTATCCCCTGGTGTGATCTGAACACTCGGTCAGAGCTGTTTAGAATGATGGTCATTGTGAGGTGACTGCTTGAGCAATGTGGTACATAACCATACCGCTGTTGCAATGTGCAGTGTGTGGATATATGAACAATGAAAAGGTTGTGAGCTGGTTTCAAGAATGTCAGGTTGTTAGTGCACCTGTGAGGCCAATAGGATAATCACAACATGCTCTGGAGCCAGTGTGATTGAATGCAGGTCCCATGTAATGCTGTGTATGCCATTGTGGGATATGGTGGGTGGCTGGCTGATTGTGGCATAATCTAACTGAGAAGTGGATGCATTGTCCAAGATGGTGTAATAGGTAGCAGAAATGATGCGCATACTGTGCTGTGTGATGAGTATTGCAGAGTATGTGTCCTTGGTCAATTTGCTGCCTGTGGGTATACTTGATGCATGTGGGCACATGTGAGTGTAGGTTCCTGTAAGCAGGGGAGCATAATTGGTTATAGATGTGTTGTGTGTGGTTAGCTGTGAGATTTTAACGATGTTGACATGCACCAGCAGTGATGAAAGCAATGCGTCCATGTTCTCAATGCCATCAGGGCAACTTGGTTGATGCTGTTGTAGCCTCTGTGTTGTTGTGTGTCCTTGTATGCAGTGAGTCACCATACAAATGTGGCAGCTGCATACTGTGCTTGTGCAATCATCATGACAGAAGCTGAAAGGGGGAAGGGTCATGAGGTTGTACGAGTTTCAGTTGTCAATGAACTGATGATGATGGGTCTGAGCACCTATTATTGTGCAGTATGGATAATAGTCAGCAAGTCCAGTGGTGGAGCTGGTTCTGAGTTGTGGTGTGCAGCATTGTTGAAGGCGGTGGTTGTCTGGATGATTGTGACATCATCTTTGCCAGAAATAAAGACTGTATCCAATGATGAATTCTGTAATACCAGAAATTTGAAGTGTGTACTAGTACTGGTAGTATGATCTGTACTGTGTGAGCCTTGTTTGGATGTAGAGTTTGGTGCAAGGCAGAAAATAGAGAGAGCTGTGAATTGTATCCTGTATGAGGCAGGTCAGTGGACCTTTGGATGTGCTGCTGTGAAGTGCAATCCTGAGAGGGTTAGGTTGAGAGGATGCACAGTGCAGTGACTAGCCCTCATGAACCGCAATGGGATCCTTGGTCTTATGCTGGTGTTGTAGTAGGGTACTGAGATGTTGGTGATAGTAGGTGTGCATTTGTGTTGCCAGTGCTGGTAGAAGGCATACGTCTGGGGCAGAAGAGTGCATGAGCTTGGGGGCTGCGGAGGTCAAATAAATGGTGATGTGCATTGCATGGGGTGGGATGTTCCATCCCAATACTTGAGATGAACAGAGATCTTCATCTGTAAGACAATGGCAGGAGGTGCTAACGGGTGCTTTGTTTCTCCATAGTGAAAAGATAGAAACATGAGAAGGATGTTGTTGTAATTGAAGGGGAGACAAGCTCATAAGATTGGAGTATCCCCTAGTGACTTGAATGTGGTCTGTTTGTATGAACAATGTTCAGATGTATGTCATAGTAGTCTTTGCTGGGTGGATGTGGTAGATGTATTCCCTTATGCAGGTAATAAGCAAAGGTCGTAACCATCGCCAAACTGTGCAGCAGTACAAAGGGTATTGGGGATGACCCATGAAGAGTGTGGTTTTGTGTGTCCCTGTTCAGGTTATGGTGCAGGGATGAATGGGTTGTACAACAAGGGTTGTGGCAAGTTGATTGCTGCTAAAGATCTGGTTGCAAGCATTGGGAACTGTGTGAGCATCCCATCTTTTGAAGGATGCTCTAAAGTAACCTCAGTATGATACTGATGTTGAGAACCGCAGTAATTAGTATCACTATGCGCTTGTCCATTCACGGGGTGAAGTATTGTCAGGTTGGGTTGTGGAGTGTGGTGCAAGGCTGGAGTTTGACCCTTCCTGTAGCTTGGGGAAGGGTCATGCATGTGTCAATGACAAGTGGGGTGTAGATGTTGGCTTTTAAGTGTTGGAAGTGTTATATCCACATTATAGAAGGACTGGGGGTATGGGTAGACCCTTGGGCCTCTGCGTGCTTATGGGTAGGCAGTGTGGCTTTGGTAAGCTATTGTGGAGGTGTACATTGGCACTGGTGTAGGAGAAGGGCATCGAGTGCATGTGTGTGCTGGGGGTTGTCATGCTGGAGGCATGCCGTTGCCAAGCTGTGAGGGTTAGTCCCCAAACAATGTGGGCCAGTGCTGGTACTTCCAGTCACTGGGGTAGGGTTGAGCATGGGACAATGAGGTTTTTAGTGGTCGAGGAGTGAGCACTGACTAGGGATGCCAGAGGCATGAACTGTGTGGCCCTGGATGGGCAACACAGTATGTGTGAGTGAATAGTATGGTGCTACGACCCTGCTGCCAGCACTGGTGTGCGGGTTGTTGCAACATGGCAGCAAGCCATGCCCACCCAACTGTCTGTGTTGAGGTTAGACTTGTTTGTGATTGTGGATGTGCTGTCGAGGGTAAGTGATAGTGTTGTTGTTGGCAGAGGTTGTGGAATTGGCAACAGATGGGATGTGGTACTGACCTTTGTTGCAGTGACTCTGCTGGTGGAGTAAGTACACGGCCACCTTTGGGGGTACATAGAAGCATGTTGTGAGGGTAGTGTTGTGTGGCCACAAGCCATACAACAGTGTTGATTGTTGCATCGTGACACTTTCCTTAGGGCCAGATTGTGGCTGCATCAAGCATGGGGACCCATTTGGGAGCTAACGAAACGTGGATTCATCCGCGTCATCAACCACTGGTGATGGTAATCATGTTGAGTGGTACAGGGGTTGTGTTGTTGTAGTGGCATCTTCTGATGCCATGGCACTGAAGAGCAGGCAATATACATCCTATAGCCATGTTTTGGTGAAGGAGGATAGATGGCACATGTGGCAGGAAGCGTGATGTTTGTCAGCACTGAAGTTTTGTGCATGTGGATGGGCCCTTGCCAATGGCAAGGTTGACATTCGGATTGGTACAGTTGTTGTGTAGGTGTCATCTATCTCCCTGGGAAGAAGGAATTCAGGAATTGGATGAAGATAGGGTGGGTTGATGAATGATGTGGGTCCATGAGTTGGCACCCTGTTTGTGGAGCCATTTGTTATAATACGGATGCTCTGCAAGGGCAACCCAAAAAAACAAAAGTGAGATGGCATGCGGGAGAGAATCACGTGTACCCATAGAATGCCAAGGATGTTGAAGAGCAAGGGTGGCTCCCTACCCTGGCAGGTATTATAATGAGGTGGGTGCTCTGTGAGGGCAATGCAAAACCGGCAGAGTGTGATAGCATGCTGGAGCAGACTCCGGATGGAGGTGTGCAAGTGTCATGCACGGGATGGCTGCAGGCTGAGGTTGGGCTTATCCATCAGGATGGGGCTGCCATGTTGATGGTACCAAGGGCCCCCAAGTACAACAAGAGCGTTATTGTAGTAGTGTGGATATGGGGTCCTGGTGGGTAGGATTCTGGGGTCCGGCAATGTGGCTGGTTGTTGCATGGATGGGGCCCGGGGGGCCAATGCTCATCTGATATACCAAGAGTGGGTGAACATTATGGAACAGACTCTAGATTGTTGTCTTGTGGTCCAGTGCAATGATGCAAGGAAACAGGTGATCTGGCAGTGGGAATGATCATGGGAGACCAGGTCACACATTTGATGAGATTGTATTGGCTGGATGGACTAGAGTGCGGAGGGCAATGTGGCGGCCCAATTAGGGCCATGTGGACTGGAGGTGGTGGGAACAGTGGTTTGTCACATGAAGATGGAGGCCTGCAATGTTATTGCATAGAGAGAGTGTGTTTCACTTGGGCATCTGGCAGATTGTTGCATAGATGGCTCCAGACAGCGCTTGTGTGGATCGGTTCGATGATGTGCGTGGCAGTGGGAGGGGTTTTGCTATGCCTGGTGGCATATGCAATGGACTCATCTTGCTAGACAAGATTGTTGGGTGTTACATTGTGACAGCCCAAGTGTGGGCCTAGGTGTACCTGTAGGTGGTGTGGACAGTGGTTTGTCGGGAGGAGTGCAAAGTCTGTGCATTGTCACTGAAAGTGAGATTGTCATATGGACGTGAGGTCCCAAAGTGGGGTGAGATTGTGGGAGCAGATGCCATGTAACATGACCAATGGTGTGTGTTTGCAATCACTGATACGGACAGAGACCATCTAGCAGTTAGAACTGCTGAATTGATGGAAACAAGCTCCGGAGACATCTGGTTGCACCCGGAGGTGGGGGAGCAGTGACCAGATTAGTTGGTGTGTCACCTGAATGAGTGTCCCTTGGAGTGGGGTCCGAGTGGGAAGGATCCTGGTAGGATCAAAGGGAGTGGACTTGGTGAGGCATGACACAAGTGTGTATGCAATCTCTGAAGTGGGTTGAGTACTGTCCAGCAGTCGTAATGCTGCTTTGATGGAAAAAATCCTGAGGAAAGCCAATAATGCTGGGTAGGTGTTAGACCCCAGAGCATCAGGGGCATTTCTCCAGGGGCCCAAGAGTGAGGAGCAGTCTACAGATGGTCCTCTGGTCAGGAGCTAATATTGCGTGGCATGTGGGAATTTGTTGTTCTCCTGGTGGCATATTGGTTTTGGCCGCCCCAGCAAGTGAGTGTATCCCATGGTCATGGGGTCCGAGGTGGTGTTTTCACAGGAGTCCAGTAAATATAGTGGACTGTTGCATGGTTAGGCCTTAGAGGACCAGGAATGATGTCCAGGATCCCAAGAGTAAGGGGATGGCAGTTTCTGTCCAGAGAAGACATGATCGGGGGGGGGGGGGGGGGATGTCAAAAGCTTTGTCATTTGGCTTATGGGACAGGAGTGGTAACTGAGCGAGCTTGTCAAAGAGTGTTGACATTGGGGTGGTCCGAGTGTGGGACTGAGGGCACATGGAGGTGGTGGACACAGCCAATGCCTGGAGCCCAAGAGTGAGGTGTGGACACAGATAGTGATTGTGTGGACTGGACCAATTGTGCCCTTGGCAGTGGGCAGGGTTGTGATTTGCCTGGTGGCAGTTGGATGGACTTGTCATGCTGGACAAGCATGTCAAGGTGCTGACTTTGCGGTGGCCTTAGTGGGGCCTGGATGTATCCGGAGGTAGTGGAGACAAGTCCGGACATGGCCTGTGCAGTCACAGCAAGCGAGTGTGTCCCATGGATGTGGAGTCCAAGTGGGAATGATCCTGGTAGGATTGATGGGAGCGGACTCCATGAGGCATGATGCATGTGCGCTGCATCACAGTAATGGGTCGAAAACCATCCAGCAGTCGGAACTGCTGCATTGACGAGAGCAAACCCAAGGGATGCCACAATGGGCCTTACCGTGCACATTGGATGTGGTGATGAACATGGTCAATGGAGCTGGAAGCGCAAAAAAATTTGGAAGACTTGCCTATCTCTCTATAGAGAGATATTTGATCATTGTGTTGCAACAATCGAATTATTTGAAGGTTATGAGAAGTGGAGAGGCTATGAGAGCAAAGGGAACAGTGCATTGAGATTGCACATGCCCCTACCTTTGTGGTAGTAGTGTGTTCCACGTGAGTGACATGGGAATAGTATACTTTGTTAGTAACAATGTTACTTTGTGTGTCATCCAAGCTGGATATATAAAGGGCGATGCACTGGGGATACACCTGATGTGCTGCCTTGAAAGCTGCGGCGCTAAGTCTATCAAGGACTTTCATAGACCAATCTTCCCATATGCTGGGCTCCCCGTAATTCCTCTTGGTTCAAAAGTTATGGCTGATTATTGCATTAGTCACTTCACATCACTAGCTTTTTTGGGGGGCATACATATTTAGTAATATTTTTTTCCTGTTCCACAGCAACAGAGATGTTTCCTTTGCTCCCACCACCAGAACGGTCATTCCAATTGTGTGTTTTGTCCTCACATCACATGGGCGCACATGTGATGTACACTGCTTCCATTGTGGGAATGTGCTGCTGTCACCAAGGACCATGCGCGGCTTTGGTTGATTGTTGCATCTGCCATGGAACCGGATGAACTAGCAGTTTGTTTTGCTCTCGGTGATGGGAGAGATCATTTAAAGTTTTTAGAATGTAAACTAACTTATTCTT
>JALLPD010001701.1:934-11522 GCA_036940065.1 Cyclotella cf. meneghiniana | reverse complement strand
TGGAAAAGTACAGGGACTTGATGTTTCTTGATCCTGACACAAACAAGACTTTCAAAGTGTGGGGTGGTAATTTAGAGTATCACAGAGGTAGTCGAAAGAGAGGCATAACCAAAGGGTGGGGGTTGGTTTGTATTGATGAGAATGGTGAAGAGGAAGGGTGGTTACTTAACAAAGATGTCATTGAGTTGATTGGATTGCATACACAAGAGACAGGGATGCAGGTTATCCGAAATGGTGATGAATTGGTTGAGAACACAGGGGGGAGGATTGGTCAGGCAAATTACAGAGAGCAGGTGTGTAGACTGTAGGGAGGCTTTTTCCCCATTGGGCCAAGGGGTTTTTTACTGCATCTCTACATTATTTGTTAGTTAGCTATTTAGTCTTTATAGAAGGTGATCTTTCAGCCCACATTACTTCCTTGTCATTGCCTTATATTTTCTTTCAAAAATTGTATGTCTACAGGATTTTGACCAGAGCAAGCACAAGACAAGAAATGACATGCCAGGAAATGTCCTGGCTACATGATATTTTCTTTATGTCCAAAAGATATCAACCAACATGTCGGCGACATGTCGGCGACATGTCTGCGTGTCTTTGGTGACATGACATTTTCTTTATGTCCAAAAGAATCAGGCTACATGTTGGCTGATGTTGTCCTGACATGACATGTCATGTCGTCTAGCATGGTCCGGATAACAGAGTCTGACAACATGTTGGGCTGACATTCCCAACATTTTCACAACATGTCTGCATGTCTGCGGCCAACATGAAAATTACATAGGAGGATCAAACACTAGATGCTGTTGTCCTTGACATGCAATCTAGTTTTTTAGAGGTCCATCTTTGAGTCTAATTTGGTGATATGGCCAAGGATTCAATCTTGGTTACTGTGTTTATGCATTCTGCATTGCAAGATGATATTTTGAACTCTGTCATGTTAATGATCAAGACTGAGGTTAAATGCTGATTCAGTCATCCTGAGTTGTTTAACTCATGCAGTCTGTTTTTAACAGGAACTCATTGCATTTTGTATGAGTAATGTGACTTTGCCCTTCCTTTGTTGTAGGAAGCGCACCATCCAAGGTATATCAAGACTTTGCCACTGGCCTAGTTGGGTAGGGAGAACACACAAGTGTTCACTTTTAGGAACATGAGGAATATCTAGGTGCAATTTTCTTGTTGATTCCATTGTTACTGTAGTGGCACATTGTCAGGGGCTTCGAACCTTACAAAATCTGATTTTTGGTCACTTTCTGATATCTTATTTGTGGGGTGCTGTACTAGCACATAAGTTTTTTTTCACAGCATGGGGATAGCATTTATCCTCCTGAGAAAATTATTCTCAATCTCAATGCCCTTCTATCAGGGAATTGACCAGTAGTTGTTTTCTTGACCCTGGATGCACGCACCCCCATGTATTGGGAGGTTTAAATATTTTGACTCCATGTCATTTTGACACATATATGGGATTTGGGACATTGCAATGATCCTATGCCCTTTCACAGAGTTGTAAGCCTGGGCTCATTGATCTCATTGCTAGCTGGACCACAAGAGTCTCAGTCCTGTCACAAGTGGTCTTTTTGTGGCAATTAGGATTGCTTGGGCTGTATTGCAATCATGGTTGTATTACAGGCTGTGCCGTATCATGCTCCCATGTATTTGGGCTATTGCACACTTGTGTATCACAATTGGGCTGTGCTGTATTGTAATCCCATGTTTGTGGATTGCTGCGTGCTCGTGCGTGCATGCTCAATGCATGGTCCCATGACTTGGGATTTTTGTCTGACCTCAAGTTGACCTTGAATGATACCTGTGCAATGTAAAAAATATCCATCAGGTTCAATCAAACCACTTATTACTTCCACTGACCTTTCATGGAGACCAATGTGAACATATGCCTAAGAACAAACTCTTTGGGACAAAAATTGGAGAAAAACAGAAGGCAAAAATCCATTGGGACATCAGTCACCCTTGAGGACAGAAACTTGAAGTGCAATTGTGCAGTCACTTCCATGTGGTCAATACCACTGGCTCATGTCATACATTTGGCATTTCTTCCTTGATAACCATTTCAAAAAGGTCTGGGAAAAAACAATGTAGCATTAACATTTAAGAAAAATTTGGTATGGTGAAATTCCTATTCAATTGGCAATGCTATCACCACTGGGTGGCCTGTTGATCACTGTCCTGTATGCTGAATCCACCTGAATGCATTGCAACATAGTCAGCCATCTGTATATATTTCATGTAAGGGACTGACTAAACATTAATTTTGTTTTGGTCTTTTGATCTAGCAAAATGAGTGTGTCAATGCCAGGAGGAAGAACAAAGGCTAAACGACTGTCTGTGAAGCAAATGTTCTCAGGCCCTGGAAGAATGGACTAACCTGATGACTAAAGGAATGGATGTTCTTTAAGTTTTATGCAAAACCCAAGGCATGATTGAGGCAAAACAACAATCCACCGTGATGTGGAGGAGAAATAGTGTAAGAGTAAATGATACCCATGAATCATAGCTCTGTGTGCGGTGTGCATCATAGCTCTGTAATATGCTGTGTGCTTCAAAACAGGTTGGAATAATAAATTCTGTTCCATCTTGCAACAATATAGAGAGATCTTCTACATAATCAAGTGCAGTGACAGACAGGAAAATTTTCTTACAAAAATGCTTTTTAGTTAAAATTCTGTTACATGTTGCCACATTTTGCCTAGACTTATGATGTCCAAGAATCATTGTTCTGAATGTCTCTTCTGTGACAAATGCTTTGAATTTGATGTATGGTCATATTTCCATGATAAATTTCTGTTTCATTATTCAATTGTGTGAAAGTTAAGCTGCATTATGCAAACATGGAAGACATAGAAGTAAGTGTTCATGTTGTAACCATAATATTTTGTTGCATGTGAGGTATTTCTTCTGATATGTGGATGAACATATTATACCTACCATATTCAAGCATGCCACTATAAATTCTTCACAAGGATGGACTGGAAATTTCTTTTTACCGTGTGTTACACAACAAGCAACCTATAAGCTTAAAATAGAAATACATGTAGATTTAATTCGCTGGCAACATTTTTCCACACATTAAAGCCCCAGTCAAAAGGGTCAGACATTAGAGGCTGACTCCTAATAGAGGTGTGTGTGAATTTGTCTGAAGACTTTCTGCCAACAAGAATTAAGCAATTTTAGTAATTGACTTACAAAGCAGGCTCAGTTTCTTATACAATTTCTTTTTAGTGTTGCAAACACGACTTCGTCTGTTCACGAGAACCAGCAAAGTGATCCTTTGGATATTTCACGGGTCTTATGAGCAGGGTTCGTGATAGATGTCAAAGATACAGTGAAGCCACCATTTGTGTTTTCTCCACTTTGTGTTAACACTACCTCATTGATTAAATCTTGCCATTGGCACAGGAAGTTGCAAAAGAAACACCTTACACCAAAGCTACCTTTCCAAAAACGCCCTCTAAAATATCATTGTATTCCTTTTTATGGATCTTACTCATTCCAGTGGCAGGGGCAGAACTGACCATGCGACCAACATAACGTGCACGTTTTTCATTTTTGTTGAGTTCACGAGTAGCAGTCATGAGGCGAGGTGAGATGTAAGAATAAGCCCCCATGTTTCTACGACGTGGCAGAGACAAGAGTATATGATTTAGCAAGATACACAGTAAATCATTTTGAATGGATCCAAACACAAATAACTCACTTGGGCTCTTGCTGTGCCCATATCACCTCAGCATTTTCATATTTTGAGCAGTACAAAGCGACTTTATCAAACGCAAATGGGGCAATCTGCTCCAGACGAACAATTGCAACGTCATCTCGATCTTGCTTCTCACGCTCAGCCAAAAGCTCATAGTAAACCTGCCCAGTGCAGAATACCAAAGTCTGAACATTAAAATGAATGTACATGAGAATTCGCTGCAAAAAATATGATTAAAAAGTGATAGATTGCTCCAAGCATTACCTTGACCTTGCCAGGATTGTTACTAATGTTCTCATTAGCTTCATCAAAAGCCCTGTGGAAAATTGTACCCGGTCCCATATCATCCAAAGTAGAAACACACCGTTTATTCCTGAGCAAATTCTTTGGCGAAACAACAATCAGAGGCTTGCGGAAATCACGATGAATCTGCCGTCTCAAACAGTGAAAGTAATTCGCAGGAGTAGAGCAGTTGACAACTTGCCAATTCGTTTTTTGGATTTGCGTCCTCTCATCCTTTCCCATAGATGGAACATGATGAGGATCCTCTTCTATCATTTGGAGATATCGCTCGACGCGACAGGAGGAGTGTTCAGCGCCTTGGCCGTCGTAACCATGGGGAAGCAATAGGACCAATCCACTCTGACGGAGCCACTTGTCTTCTCCGGCAGCGATGAATTGATCAAGCATTACTTGAGCGCCATTGACAAAGTCTCCGAATTGGGCTTCCCACAGAACTAGGGCATTGGGGTTTTCTAAACTGTAGCCATGTTCAAAACCTAAAACAGCAAATTCGGAGAGGATAGAATTGCGCACAATGAGTTTGGCCTGGGTATCAGGAAGCCTTAATTCTTCCAACGGTGCCGACATGCGGAGCATCCTTGCCAGAGAGTTCAAGGGAGTATATTCCTCCTCGGTGTCTTGGTCTTTAACAACGGCATGGCGATGACTGAAAGTACCACGCTGCACATCTTGACCTGTGAGACGGACGTGATTGCCCTCGAGCAAGAGACTCCCGAACGCCATCGCCTCGGCAAGTCCCCAATCGATTTCAGTTCCTTCCTCTGCCATAGTTTGACGAGCCTTAAAAATCTTCCCCATTTGCCTATGGATCTTGAATCCTTCTGGGACTTCTCCAGACTTTTTTCCAATATAACGGAGAGTATCAATATCAACTCCCGTGGGACGGATCCGACTGTGCTGTCTGGGACTTTTAAATCCTGACCATTTGGAACTCAACCAATCCTCCGGCTTGGGTTCGTACGTCTTGCTTGCCTCGTAATCAGTCTCGTAGCTTTGCAAAGTGAAATCTCGAATTTCTTGCGCCTCCTCCTTTGTCATGGTTCCCTCGTCAATCAATTTCTTTTCAAAGATTTCCAAGGTAGAGGGATGTCTGGTAATGGCTTTGTATAATTTGGGCTGAGTGAACATGGGTTGATCCAACTCATTATGTCCGTTGCGACGATAACAAATCATATCGATAATGACATCCGTGCCCCACTCATGACGCCACTCAATCGCTGTCTCAAGGCAGCGTGAAACAGCCACAGGGTCATCTCCATTGCAATGGAAGATAGGACAGTTAAATGCTTTCCCTAGATCGGAGGCATATGGTGTTGAACGACTGTTGATGGGATTGGTAGTGAATCCAATCTGATTATTAACAATAACATGAATCGTCCCGCCCACTTTGAAATCATCCACACCCATCAACTGCATGGATTCATAAACAACTCCCTGTCCGGCAAAAGCAGCATCTCCGTGCAGTAATATAGGAACGACATTGCGCATATCCTCTTCGGTGTCACCGCAATAAAACTGTTTGGCTCGGGCTTTTCCCAAGACTACGGGATTGACACACTCAAGATGTGAGGGATTGGCTACTAGACTGAGATGTATTTTTCTGCCATCGGGATATGTGCGGTCCATGCTGGATCCGAGATGGTACTAGTATCACGTTAGTCGAGAGTGAGTGTGTCGTTAAGCCAGCATGCATTGATCAACAAACTGAAAACCGGGCAGGACTAAACACAGAAGGACCTACTATAGTAGCTCACCTTGACATCTCCGGAACTCCCCCAATCCTCCTTCATCTTTGTAAACTTGGACTCGTCATAGTGAGTTCCCTGAAACTCGCTAAAGATGGTGGTCATGGGTTTCCTCATGACATTCGCGAGTACATTGAGCCTGCCCCTGTGTGGCATCCCTATGATGAAACTATGCGCCCCGAGCTCGCTGGCTCTATCGATGGCATCCTTGAGTGCAGGAACAATGGCCTCACCTCCATCGAGTCCGAATCGCTTGGTGGTATTGAATTTGTTGGCTAGAAAGTTTTCGAAAGTGTCGGCGAAGCATAGCCTCTCGAAAATGTGTATCTTTTTTTCTCGATCGCATTGTAGAAAGGATGGATGCTCGACCCGTTCGCGAATCCAGTTGCACTGTTCTACGCTTCCAATGTGCATGTACTCGACTCCGATGGTTCCGCAATATGTCTGACGGAGCCGCTGCACGACTTTCCTGAGAGTGACCTTTCCGGGCATGCTGGTGAGGTCCTCTAAAAATCCCTTGTTGCCGCCCGTGTGCACCCCCTTGAAGTTGAGCTCTCTGTCCATGTCGTTCTCTGGATCGAACCCATGAAATCCCACGGTGAGAGTCTTGGCCAATCCCTCCTCGACGTCCAAGTCGTCCCTGCTGCGCGCGTTGCCCGGCCTAAAGGGAAAAGACTCGTTGGCGTGCATCCCCAGCGGATCCAAGTTCGCCGATCGGTGGCCGTTCACTTGGTAGGCACGAATCAAGTGAGCCACGCCCAGCGAATCTGACGGCAGCGTGGACGCCGAGGCGTGCGGCGTGGGCGAGGACTTGGTGCCCACGAGCACGGTCGGCTGGTTGAATGTCGGCAGCTCGCCGGACGACGAAGACGACGCCTCAAAGAAGGCCCGCCAGCTCTCTGGAACTGACTCGGGGTCGGCCTCGTACTGCTCCAGCATCGATTCGATATACAGCGACGACGACGCAGACAGAAACGAGTCACTTCGGCTCGAGAGCGCACGAATGTCATGGCGGCAACGATCGTTGTACTTCGCCAGGGAGGCAGCCGTCGACGGCGTGGGACGGGCCAGCCAGCGTTGAAGTGGGCCACGCAACAGCGGGCGAAGCAGGGTTTGAGATGTCATGGCGATTCGATTGGCACGAGTGCTGGTTGGATCGAATTCGATAACTCACGAACTGACTTGTCAGTACTGCTTGTCGTGTCGGTAGGAAGCTGATGATGGCCTTCACTTACAGTCGCTCAGTATTTTATATTATTCTCTTGTCGCTCGCCATCATGTGCGATGTCGTCGCCAAGATTCCCAAGAGGACAGCACCACAAGCTACCCCAAAAGAACCTTGTATTGTACAATACAATACGATATTGTACCATACTGCAAAGACGTTGGGTCAACGGATCTTTTTATCCTGAAAAGGGAACACCGAGAAAACGTATTTTCACCAAAAAGATATCGAAACTTGTTCCGTTAGATAATATATATTATTCGGAATATAGGTTATGATCTCATATTCGGGGCTCTACAGATTCTTTCTGACATCAGACAAGAGTTGTCATTCCATATATCTCCTGTAGACAAGTTATTAACTGCAATTAAAATGTTGTAATTTGGTGTGTCCTTTTCTGCATTCAAGGATTACTTTCAAATGAGCACAGTTTTGTCTTCATTCATGATGTATTGGACTTGTCAAATGCCCTGAACTCTCTGAGAAGTATCTTTGTTTGCCAAGTAAAGTGATGCCCGATGTATTGTACAGAAGCACAAAGATGTACACAGTATAGATGGTATGCTTGGGTCTTTGGATGTCACAAACACGAAGATAAAGGGGAGAAAAAAGACCTCAGGCATGGAAGATGGGACACCAGAAAACACCATTATCTGTCTGGTCTGCACTTCCCTGACATGGAGCAACGTTGGCATGTCCCTCAAAACTCCAAAGTAAATCATTCATTCTTGATACCATGCTATCCAAACTCAAGCCTCGTGACTCCAATGTCTGCAACGTGTTGCTGAGCATGGGATAAATTGTGGATTTTTCCTGATGTCAGAAAGACTGCAACAATAGAAACAAAGTCCAAAGAAACTTCAAAGGAATATCTCAAACTCCTTGATGTCCATTTGGTTGACATTGAGGGTAGTTGATTGTTTGGAGGTTTTGTTTGAGAGGGTATTGAATTCACGGAGGAGCCTCTTCTTCAGTTCTTTTATTTCCTCAAGATAACCATATTCTAAGTCTGAGTTGACCTTGTTAAAAGAGATACAGAAGTTTTTGTATTTGATTGGTGTCTCTTGCCATAGAGACCCATTGTCATCAAGATCAAGATCCTTATCTGAATCTTCTCCTTCAATGGATAGTGTCCATGTCTCATCAGATAACACAGATAGATCATCTTTGTCATCACTTGTGAAGAGTTTGTCAACCAGGCTATTGTTGTTGGCAGGAGAGGTACTGACAGCAATCGAGGGAATATGGACTACAGTGCCATCATAGATACAACTGTTTAAGTGTTGGAGAAGCACAGTATCACACTGTGGAGAGAGGGAGCAGGATGTTTGTACTGCCAAGTTTTAATTGACGTTGGACCTCTTGCAAGTTCCTCTTCTCAAGGTTGCAGATGACTGTGATACTGGAGAGAGGGAGCAGGATGTTTGTGCTGCCAAGTCATTAATGTTGGTCATCTTGTGAGTTCCTTTTCTTGAGGATGCAGGCAGGCACAAGACTGGCTTTGGCATGATGAAGAATGATAGGTGACAAAGCAAGAGCACAAGCAGGAGGGATCACGTGAATGAACTCAAAGGGCTTTTCAAAAGAGCGCGAGTGATCACATAGATGTGCCTAGATGACACGACTCACCAGTGATTGCGGAGATGCACAAGAAGGGCTGGTCTAAAGATTTGCCTGCAAAGGGACAGGCATGATTAATCACAGAAATACAGTCCACCAAAGCAGGAGTAGCAGAGGAGGAAGAACCAAATGGTCCATGCAAAGGAGAATAGTCAAATCAGGGGTATCTTGAGGAATGATATTGGAGGTTCGATTGATGAACTTTGGATTTACAATCAATGATCGGAGGTATGAATGATGAAAGAGAGAGAAAAGAGAAGAAAATGGACCATTACATAGAAGTTTGATGCATCAACATGGTGGAGGATGGACAATACATGTGGGGGTCTTGTGGGAGGTGGAACTGGAGATGCATCTTCCATACTGACAGGAGGTGACAAAAGAGCCATCACACTTTTTGTTCGAAAATGAAGTTTTTGGCATGATGGGAGGTATGTAGGAATTTGTATTGTGATGGTGAAATCCTAAAAAAATTCTTTTTGACTTTTTCAGGCAGGACATTGCAACAAGGGCAATACATGTAATCAGATAGCCCCATTGGAAAGGAAGACTCCTCAGACCTCAAAAATGCATTAACACACCCATGTTTTCCCTTGCTTGTCCATTCTGTCAACCCCTCCACCATGTGCATGTGATTTGTGATGAGTTTTGGCAAAATATGAGGTTTGCAACAATGAAATGACCCACTGGGAGCAACACATACAAGTGTAGTGCTACCATACAGGATGGGGCTACAAGATAAAGGAGACAGAAAACAATGAAAGTATCACTGATGACTTCATCAGCTACAGGATTTTCCATTACTATCATAAAAGAAACAAATGAAAGCAATTGTAGTAACATCAGTTAAAGTATATTATTAACTAAACAAACAAAATACTAAGGTAACACTCTGTATAAATTATGTATACAAACGCATGCAACTAATTCACTTGTAAATTACCGTGTATGACATTGTCAACTAACCACCGGAGTCTAACAGTAAAAGCCCAACTTTCCAATAATTTGTTTCTTGATCATCCATCAAGTTGCAGCTGATCTACTCACATTACATTTAGATCCTCCATTGTCACAGCAACATTCCAATATATGTTGGTCCCCACTGGTTTCAGAGTTTATCTCTGATTTTTTCCCGACACAATTCTGCCATGGTGGAATGGTGGAAAGCATGATGTGATATCATACAAAACCCTACCAAAGGGCTAATAGAGTAAAGTAACACATACTAATAATTTTTCACAATGTTGATTAGCAATACTTTGTGCAGATTGTAAGAACAAAAAGAGCAATCTTTTACTTTCAAACATTTTGTGATGCTTAGTCACCGTCTGGTGTATATGATAGTGTGGCATGCATGAATGACCTTACAAATTCATGAAATAGCCCATTTTTGGGCAAATATAATACCTCTACTGTGGCTTTTGTTAAGAATACAAGTTATCTATACAAACCAAAACCACATTGACTATTGGTATTTGATCTGATCTACAGTCTATACTGTTTGAACAATCAATTGGATCCTGCTTGTGAAAAAAATGTATTTCAAATTACTTCTAAATATTCATGCACAAAAGCAGTAACTGGGGTTAACAGCGCAGGCCACTTATGCAAAGCTGTATGTTAACCATAAAAATATGGTTCCCATAAATTCCCAGACCAGACCTAAAACAAATATTTTGTAGTTGTGTGTAATATTTTCTGTACAATGCATGCATCAAATCTTATGTATGACATAAAAGAAGTGGACATTTGTCTACCATACAATACTTGAATTATTTCAACCTGACTAGCCCACAAGACACTAAAAATATCATGCATGGAAGCTGCTGGTACCCCTGATGCTTCACAATGTAGGTGAGATTCGAGTTGGATATATCGTGTTGTCTTGGTTGAGTCATAAGGTATGCATGCTCCATTTCTACCTACTTTTCTAGGTGGATTTTAGTATTAATAATAGTATGGTTACTTTTTGCCATGAAATTC
>JALLPD010001700.1:0-11517 GCA_036940065.1 Cyclotella cf. meneghiniana | reverse complement strand
TGTGTAGACCCTACACAAATCATCTTTATGTCTTTAACACAAAACATACCAGTTTTTACAGCAAACATACATGCTGAATTTTGTTTTATATGATAAAAAGCATGAGGACTGAAATTCTACAGTCCTCAGTTTTAATCAGCGAAAATAACTCATAATTTCAATCTTCAATCACAAAGAAGTCACTCCTACTTCTTACCTACAGCTAATCTTTACCTATCACTTGGCTTAGGTCAATGTTACACTCACCATTGTGAGGATGACACCTGAGATTACTCCCATCAATGAACAAGACACAGCAACTATTATAGATGCTTGCAATGTTGACTCCTCTTCTGATAATGCAGGTTACATTTATCGGGACAATAGATGTGAGCCAATGGAGGATGAAGAAGTTGACAATGACAATAACTACAATAGTGAGTATCTGGATGAGTACGGTACTTATGAAAACTTCTTGGCTGGAGTTCAATTCAAATATGAAGATTTCGAGTCTGATTTGACACCTCTAAATAAGATGAATAATGGAAAATGACCTTGTCTGAGGTACTGTGTTGCAAGAATTTCTGATACCTTGATGGGTTGCATAGAAAAATGTGTTGGGATGAACTATGATTTTACGCACATCCCTGCCAGAATGCACATGACTCCTTATGGTCTCTTTGCTGGTATAGATAGGACAAAGTCACATTTGAAGAAATGGTATGGTTTCTGCTAAAGATGAGTGTTGATAACAGAGAGTTGGGAAGATATGCCCATCATTTCTAATAAAAAAACTGTCAATGTAGCATGAAGATAGTATGTCGAGCCGGATGATTACCCAGCATGGGCAGTCCAAGGAATGAGTCATCATAGTTTCAAGTAAATTTGCTCCTCCTTCCACCCAGCAATAGGAACATCAATTTTTGGGATCAGCATCACCAGCTAAGACATGCCCTTAACACGTTGAATCAGCTTCTCATTCTTATTGAATCTTCATCCCAGGCATGGACATGAGCTCCAATGAGGGTGAGGTTGCATCAAGATTGAGGTTTAATCCTGTTAATAAACAGAACAAGGAAAAGCTCAGAAATTTTGAGACAACATTTTGTATTGTGCCATAACTCACCTGTTAAATATTTCATTCTCCATTGCAACATCTACCAAGGAAGGAATTCTGAGAATATTGGTATGCCAGAGGAGATATACAAACTACTGACTACTCAAAAGGCCATTGTCGACTCCATCATTCAGCATAAATTAGGAGGGTGGCATGTATTGGCATTTGATGACTATTCATGGACAACCATGACACATGTGCCAGCTTGTTCTGTTGCTGAGGGAGAAATTCGACTTTCTCTATGCTGGAACAATGGTCAAACAGAGTTGGTTGGTCAAAGGATAAAATGACAGTGGCACAAACTGTACCAAGAGGAACAACAGCAAGGGCACATGACAAACAGAACAAGTGTTGTGTGATCAATGGAAGGTAAATAAAGTGGTGTCTCTTGTTGCTTCTTTGGATAGATCTGAAGATGCTCCAGTTAATAGAAGGAATGGATCAAGCACGGCAGCATTGACAGTTGATAAGAGCTTGAGAACTTACCAAGAAGGCATGGATGGTGTAGATAGAAGCTACCAATACTTAGAGAGTGGATCCAGCTTTGCATCAAGGGCCCATTACAAAAATAGTATAAGAAAACAAATTTTGAACCTCTGCAGTAGAAGAAAGGTTCAAAGTGAAAAAAGATTGATTTTATTCTGCTTTGGTGGAAGAGTTCATAGCATCTGTTGACAACACAGACGGGTGTCGACTGGTGAGTGCCGACAAAGAGATAACATGGAGCTAGAAAAAGTTAAAAAGTAGGTCTCTACCATGAACAATAGGTAGCCGGTGGATGAGTCGCTAAAACCTGTTGCCTGACCATAACTGATAGAGTCCTCATGATATAAAAATCTGGTTCTGAGGCAGTGTCCGTGCCATAATAAATTTCATTGTATTTTTGCATGTTCCTACCCCAAAATTGGGGGTGTGAAGATGCCACTATGCAATATCATCCATACCATAAGGGCTTGGTCACAAGCTTGAAGGCCCTCTTACCCATGTGCACTTCCTGTCGTTCCAGCACACATGTCACTTTTGATCCATTCTTAGATCACAATCATCAATTGAATCCATGATGCTTCTGTCTCATGACCAATGAAGTATCGACACAATCATTGCACAGGCTGCTGCAACTGTCACTGTTTTCTTGTGTCGTAAGAGACTATACAAGCAAAGGACTCAATCTTTTCATCTTCAGATTTGTCATTAAGTCCGTAGCTCATCACAACTAGAACTTTTATCATGTTATTCTTTTCATAATAAGTTGACCTTGCATCCCAACAAAGCAAATCGACAGAGATGTGATTTGTTGGATGTTGTTGGTGACATCTTGGACTGCACCGATTGACTCGATGCATGCTGCAGAAATATCTTTGTCTGTAACATCAGTAACCATGGTAATTTGGCAAGGTTTTTGGTGACAGGTAGAAGAAAGACGAGTAGCTGGTGTAATGCACTCAGTCACTGTTCTTTTGCCAGCAGCAATGGATGTTGCATGGACCATTTCCATTGTGGCCATAACCTGTTATCCCAGAATTACAGCTGAGATGGGTGGAGACCAGCCAAGAGAAGGGGGTGTGAATTTAGGGGTACCATAGGGTACCATAATATGAACTAATTTTTCCTTACACGATATACTCCAGCCTAGCGAGTTCACACCCCAAAAACGACGGACAGACAACGACTTTGTACTGCAAAAGTGAGAAAGTGTGAAAAAATCCTTTTATGCTATGAATGGTACGATACAATACATACCAATGCTGCCTTGAAAGGCTTTGTCCCACAGTCAATTATTTTTTGGCGCGCCAGAATATGTGCACGGTCATTGTCTTTTTGGCGCGCCGGTTCATTTTTAATCATCACATGCCTCATCAAGCCATCACACCCACATAGCATGCGTCGTGATGCAAGACATGAAGTAGGTATGGCACAACAGTGTACCATACCTTCCTCGTGATACGATAACAACAGAGCAGCTCAACAGGAAACAGGACCCACTTAACGAACTTCTCTTCAGATGTAATGTCACTTCAAGACGCCAGACTTCGATGTCATAATGACATAAGACCATGACGACAAAAGCAACACATGAAGCAACAGCAGCAGTGAATTTGCATTCCTGTCTGTCGGAAGAGTTAGCATCATGGCTCCTGGTCCATCGGTTTGAGGTGCGTTGGACTTTCGGCCTGGATATTTGTTTTGGTTCGTTTTGCCGTGTTTTATCTTGAATTAGGTTGCCACAATAAGCTTGGGAGGTTTGTGTTTGGCTGTCATCTAGCCCGTGGTCATGTTAGATTTTTGCTTGCATTAGTTATTCTAGCAGTTTCGAAGCCGTCGCACCGGAGCATATTTCGAGCTTTTCATTGAATTTGAAATGGAACAACACCTTTGAGTGAATCGATGTGATAAAGGAGAATGGACATCGCCACGAATTAAAGTAGGAGGTGAAATTTCTTGCTCATATTCTGATGTCACTTGAGGAGACAACGCTGAATTCTGAGCCATCATGTGTGATACGTATTGTTCTGTTACATTATATGGAATTTATGAAACGGCAATCTTTCAACGAGTTGGGCCCACGGTTAACTCAATTCCACTTCTTGATGAAAGGATGAGCTACCAAGCATAATGGCATGAGCATTCATGTTACGGACTACCTGTTGATTCCAATGTATTCCGTGTGTTCTAAATCGTCTTACGCATTGTTACCCATCGTCATTCACTGCAACCAAGAATAATGCAGTAGATACAGCATCCTTTTTGCTCCAATGCACATCATCCCTCCCCAATGCGGAAAAAATTTCAGCAATGCTCGTTGGGAGAGGGGAAGAAAACGACGAAGGAATAGACGAAACCGAAGAAAAGAAGGACGATCGTGCGGAGAAACCAACGGAACCTGCGCCTCCTACCAGCGCTGTTATTCAATCCCCACCTCTGCCTCCATTCATCGACGCAAAGCAAAAATCTCCGTTACAAATTGAAGTATCCTGCACCAGCCCGCGTGGAAAATTCTTGCTTCAACTTCATCAAAATGGAATCGTACTCGCCAATCCCAAGAAGGTAGAAGAGCAAATTGCGATCTGTTCGTCTCAGGTGGAGAATGTCATTTGGTTTCGTAAGGAGGAGGAGTATAAAAAGTTGAAGCAGCAGCAAACCAGTGGGAAGGCAAACAGCAAGAGTTTGATGGTGCCTGGTCACATGGTGTTGATTTGTTTGAAATCGAGTGAAGACTCAGATTATGTCAATGTTAAGTTTAGGAACAAAGGGGTAAATCAAGTATGTTTACAGCTGCCGGCGTATTTTACAGAGGGAGACAGCGGCGAAAAGGAAAAGGAACGCTTCACTGAGAAAGAATGGTGGGCCGGTTTGAATAGAGCATTGTGTTCTGATAACGACAGAATGATCAGGGTGCTTGCTAAGATGGACCAGCCTTCCTATACTACTGATAGTGATTGTTTCACTTTTCAATCGGAGGGAGCTTCAGGATCTTCTACTACTACAGAAGGAATGCCGTATGTTAGCTGCTATCATGGTCTCAATGATGGAGCGTTGTACCCGCTTCGGGAAGGGCTTTTGTTTTTCAAGTAAGTCGAAGCCAGTGTTCTTGCGCTTCTTCTTCACACTCTCAAGATATCTACGCTCCAAAAACCATGCTTCAGGCCTCCCTTGTTTGTGCATAGATCCAAGCTTGCCGCTATATCTTGTGGTCGTGGATCTGGAAGTGCGTCTCGATACGTTGACATGACAGTAGAATTAGATTCGAAGGATCGGGTTGAATTTACAAACATCTATCGCGAAGAGTTGGGAGTGTTAAATGACTACATACACAAAGTCATGATTCCGGCAATGCAAATAGATGCTGATGGAGGCGACAGTGCTGACGAGGCAATTGCAGTCGTAGCTGAGGAAGTAGAGTCTATTGATGGTGATCACTCCAACAATCATGACGAAGAAGACGCAGAAACATCTTCCGTAGGTAAACGGCGGAGGTCATCACGGGCAGCATCCAAATCTGCCAGAGAGGCTACGCGTGCTCATTTCGATCAAGTGGTGGATGACAGTGAAGACGAGGACGAAGAAGATTTTCAAAGTGGGAATGATGACGGAACGGACGACAGTGATAGTGACGCAGAAACCAATTCAGATGAAGAAGCTGTACTCTCATCCGACGACGACGAATTCATGGATCCGGATGAAGATAGTCAGAAAGGAAGTGCTTCCAAGAAGGCAAAAGTTCATTAGGTTGAAGGTTTTGTCAAAACCGATTTATGATAAACGAATACATGTAGGTTGATTGGTTGTTTCACATCATCTAGCTACGATATCACAGAAAATATCAGATCAATAAGCCTTCGTATTCAATCAAGAGAACGCCGATAATCCAAGTATCTTTGGGATCTCAGCATTATCAATACCATCGCACCCGCCGACGCGAAGCGACAAGGTGAAATTCCTTTTTACAAAGCGGACACTCGTTTTTCTTGGCGGCCCATGAGTCAATGCACTAAAAAGAAATCGAATATGAGGGTATATGAAGGGTGCATGCATTGACAATTTGTAGATATAAACTTACACTGAAACAGAAAAAGTGTTTACAACCGCTAACAGTTGCCAAAGAGTCGAAGTTGTTCAGGATATCTAGACATATAACACATTTGAAATCACCCATTTCCTTCTCCATCGAAGAAAAGTCGAGCACAACCGGTACTGAAGCCACAATTGCAGACTCGATGCACTCTGGGACATCCTCTGATTCATCGCTGCTAGAACTCTCACTGTAATCAAGAGAAGAAATCTCTTCACAGCGTTTGGATTTCATGCCAGGATGATCTTCAGCGTCGCACAATCTTTCATTTGGTTGGTTGACGTAGCGACTAAAGTATGGAACATTTGTATGATCAAGCTTGGTTTCACTCGTATTTGGGGGAACACATGATGTCGGCGTTGTGAACATAATGCTAGAAAAAGACGTCCAATCTAACGCATTTCGCCGGATATGTCCGCTACGAGATGAAGTCTGGGCTGTTTGTGTCTCGTTACACTTCGTTTTTGCTGGTGTTGCCGGTTTACCAACAGTTCCACTCAAATGATTTGCACGCGCATAGTTCGGCAGATGTTTCAGGATGTCTGGCGAAGTTAGTGCCTGACGACGGCGATATCCAGCCACGGAGTTTGGTTCACGGCATAGTTTCTCCAGTATAGGCATTTGTTCTCCTGAACAACGTTTCATGTTAGCCTTACGAGCTGTGGCACCGAGAAAAATGTTCTATGAATTGGTTTCTGCAGGCGAATGAAGCGGTTACTTTATAAAGGCTGTCAATAAAACGTTGTGGAATGTTCTACATGTGTATCGTAAGGAAAGTCCGAATTATTAGTCGTAATTGTACCTATATGAATTTGACTCGCGCCATAACAAGGTGACGGCGATAACGAAACCTCGACGCTGATTTGTATTTATTGGGCTGATCGGGAATCACCAGTTATTGGGATATCTTTTGAGTAGGTTGCCAAATCTTCTTCACTCCTTCGGTTGTGCAGACAATGCTGGCCTTTTCAACTTCTCGATGCCATCAAACTGGCAATGACAATCACAACCACTCACAGCACACGTTGCGTGCTTTGAAAACCACCCAACCAAGTGGTGAGCTTTACGAAGACGGTGCTGAATTAGAAGTTTTAAATAACCACATAATAATGGCGGAATGTCACAAAACAACGTACCATGCCCTCCATGCTTACAGCGCATGCACCACGTGAACCACTCCGCACTACAAATCAAGTACAAATTCAGCATCAGGTTGAGAACGAGCGCTGCATCATAATGCCATGTGTACTGGATTGTACTTACAACGGTATGTTAGCAAGTCCTGATAAATCTTCGCTACCTCCGCCCACAATCATCGGTCCACCTCCTCTGGGGTGCTGGTTTCTTTCTCTTTGAAGCTCCATGTACGGATTTAAACAGCCTAACGAGAGTAAACAAATTGAACATCTAGGCAAAGGTTTTTTGCAAGTTGGACAGCACGTTAAAACAGGCTTCTGGCGAGAAAGCCATGAATTCGCCACAATGCCTTCCTGACGGCGTAGCTTCGATAGCGGCAGCGACGAGTTACAGTAATTGCATCGAGCCCATAGTTGAGGAGGAAACTGAACGGGGTCGTTTTCGACTCGCTGAATCTTTTTGGATGAAACCCCACGTCTTACATTGACGGAAGACGCTGTATTTAGGCGTCTAAGGATCTCGTTTCGCCCGACGTCGAAGGCAGCCCGGCTGTGCCACATCTGCAAATTGTTTAGAAACATACGATAATTTTCCAACCACTCGTTACAAATTCTTCGTTCGGAGCCCCACTCTGCAGGAACGATCACCCGGGAACTAATGAGTGCTGCTGTCTGAACATCAGAGCTCCTGTCCACGTAGGATTGAATGATGCCAACTCCGCGCTTATCGAGGCCAGTGATGATTATTCCTTCCAGATTTCCCGTTTTGTGGCACTTCCTAAGACAAGAATCCAAGAAAGAACGAAGATCGGCTCGGGAGAGGAATCTCGTTGCTACAGCAACGCGATCAGCTAGACTCAGCCCTTCGTCATAAATGGTTTTATTGAAGCCATCCCCAATATTTAGAAGAAAGATACAAATAGCTCGAAGGTATGAGATGCCTTGAGATGGCGGTATCGAATGCGATTCTTCAGCAGGAGAAATGTCAGGGCGAAGAAGGAGACTTTCGCAAGCATTGTTCCACACAGTGGAAGACTTCGTTGATCCATCAGGTGCAGTGGATATTCTGAAACCCGCCACAACCATTGCAATCAAACTTAACGTTTCGGCATACGCTTCAAGACCAGTTTTCGTGATCAAAATCGAATCATCCTCCCGATTTCCAGTTTGATTACTTGCCAATTCCCTTACTTCCTCTGCCCCACGTTGTAACGCAGCAACGCATTCTCCCAGATTTCCGTGCCAAACGGCCAAAGCAGCAGAACGTTCATACTCTCCACGACTCTCACAGTCATCCAACAGATTGCGCAGGGCTCCGTACTTTTTCACCCAGCCACAAGCATTGAGTGCGGCTCTGTCTCATCAAAATAAAAACGACAGCGGATGAGAAAGGGTATCGAAAACAATGAAGGCCGAACGCGCACATACTTGCCTTCTCATCGGACTGTCGAACTCATCACAACATAATACCTCCGAAGTGCTTTTGCTATCCATCCAGTTCGTATTATCGTCGGGGCTGTCTCGACTGCTGATGCGCAACAGCTTTAGAACCCCAGCATCTTGTAAACCTTTCGCGGTCCATGATGTGTCTTCTGTGTAGGCACTATGGCTGCTGGTGAAATTCAGGTTGATATTATTATCTTCTCCTTCTCGTTGCTCGACACGGCAGAGATCTTCTACTAAAGCGATCCAGCGCCACAAACGGATTAGCTGGTTAATGTCAGCTAAGGCTTCATCAAAATCTGACCGATTTGTATGCTCGTCATGCTGCTGCTGCTGCTGCTTGTGATGAAATTGCTGCAAAAGCTGCTCCCTTTCGTCCTCCAGCATTTTAACATTGGCTGATGCGTCCGTAGAGTACCGAAAGGAATGTAAGCACCTCGCTCGTCTCATCATTCTAGCTGAAATATCTTCGGTAGTAAGGAGCATTTTGCCTTCCATCGCGGATGGTCCTATGATCAAAAATAAAATGATGTAATGAGGACAATGACTGTACATGCAAAGCAAAATCGCATGCGAAATTGTCACTTGTCTTCACCTTCGGTTGTATCTCCAATCCAGACATAACTCCCCAAACTATGCGCGATTCTTCCATCTCGTTTGCTCACGGCCAATGGCGCAACATACGATTCAGGAACAAGGTCGGTATCACCTTTCGACGAAACAACGAGAATACGATTTGGATAAAATTCAAATGGATTGACAGTCCCATGTTCCAAAGCATATGTGTCAGTCCCATCCTTTGGCAAAAGCACCGAAGAAGGTTTAGCCCTACAAAAAACTTGGGGTTGAAATGCTATATCCTGTAGAAACCCATCTTCGTCGCCACTAATATACGAGACTTCAACGGGAAGGCTTCGTGATCCCGGTGCTTTGGTGTCATACGTTTTTATGGTACCTCCAATAGCGATGGAAAGAAACCCCGCTCTTTCCGGCGACCACGCAATGGCAGACACGCCCGGACCGGCATGGGTGCCAGCTCGAATTTCACCAATGGTGGAATCCATCATCCTCGCATCCCATATTTTTACTGGCTCGCCTGCATTGCAACCGAAGCTAGCAAAAACGCTCTTTGTTGGACAGTTCACATCTGGGACAATTCCAGAAACTGCCTCCGAATGAGCAAAGACCGAAACTGGAGGAGCGTTCGTCCCGGATACGCGCAGATCGTATAGCTGGAGATTTCTTTTCTGAGACCCCACTGCGAGAAGTTGACCGTCAACGAGCCACGATACAGATTCGACTCCGGTGTTGTGAGCATACTTATATGCAGGTGCTATCGAGAAGTTCGTTCCTTAAATTGAGTCGAATCATGAAAACAACAAACACTGGACAGGTGTAAACTGCTTACTCTTGATCGGCACCGCCGCTCCGGGCCCCTTCACAACTCCCCCGGCCGTCACTCCTCCACTGACTGCCGAACTCTGACTTTCAATATCCCACACCAAACATCCAAAATCACGATCCCCTCCGGCACCGGACGTCAATCCGCTCCCCGGTGAACTTCCTAGTCCGACTCCCCCCATGGATCGAATGGGAGGAGTCTTCCGTCCGGACACGACAGTTGTGGATTGTCCCGTCAGTCCGGGTTTGACGCTGCTCCCTCCTCCTCCCGTCGTGCCTCCGCTCCCCGTCAAGCCGATGGCCACCAATCTCGAATTTTTACTGCCCGACGGACACCACGCCACCGACGTGACGGGTCGTTGCTGTCTCGGTGCATAATGCGCCACCGTCGACGATGGTTTTTCACCGTCCTCAGTTTCGTATAGATTCGAAAGGGTGTGAATGCACAACGCCCCCGACGTGAGACCCGTGGCGCATCGCACCACCGTCGGTAATTTGGGCGGCGGCGAATCATCGGAACCGCGTTCGGACCGTTGCATCCTCAAGAGATTTTGATGTTGCTGTTCCGTCAGAGGACGGAAGGAGAGACACGTGCTGGAAACGTTCCCTCCCAGACCGGGTATTCCTCTGGATACCAATATTGTCTCGTGTCGAAATAACTGCCGTCCGGCGAAAGACTCATCCTCCGTCTCTCGCGTGTTGTATTCCGTGGCATCCTCTCCTTCGCGCGCCGTGAAAGCACGAATTGTCTCCCTGTCATCGTCTCGTCTTGATTTGTCCTCTTCTCGATGCGAAAGGTACAGGGACGATTTGGCCTTCCTCGGAGGAACGTACTTTAATCTCCGTAATTCCAACAAGGGAGGACCCGATTTCAGTCTCGAATGCGGAGCCGCCGGTCCCGTCTTCGCGGACGCCGTCTTCAGTCGACCGCCGCCGCCACCGCCGTTGGCTTCGTTGCAATTCACGGCTCCGTACAAATCCGAACGGGGAGAGCCGGGGACGAACGCCGCGCGCGGAGGCAGAGACGTTTGTTTCGGTTGTTTTTCGATTTGGCGCGCATCGCTTCGCGCGGAAACGCCGGCCGTCGTCGACGGTGCGTCGATGTTGCCGTGGAGGTCGGAGGAGCGGCGGGCCGTGCTGGATGGATCGTTCGTCGCGGAGGCCGGAGAACGTGACGAGGGTTGTTTCGATGATGCGGAGGGCATGAATGGAATCATGTGGTCCATTCTGGCCGAATTTCTACTGGGACTGGAGGAATCTAGTTGGTCTCTTTTCCTCGAAAGTGTGATATGGGGTGAAAGAGTTCATGATATTGTCCTCCAAAGTTTGCCTTGTCAAGTGTGATCCAACAAAATACATCATTTCTTCTTGAATGGCAGCAGAAATCAACAGGTACCATACCATAGCATATCCACCACAGTATGATTTGAATGTGTTAAGCCCTGATTGCGGACATGCCATTATTGTATGAGCATTGTACTATGGCTTACTTTAAAAGTACCCTCATTTGCTATTGGGAGTCCATGACACTTGAACTTTGTGTGCAATAACTACTCCTACTGTGCGATGGGCACACCACATGTCCTGAGATACTGTAAAGTGTGCCTACCGCTCCGTGTTTTTGGATTTTTAAAGCTAGAGTGAAATGAAGATGACAATAAAAAAATTAATGATAGATACTACCGTACTACTATCATTTTGTTATGCCCCCTGTTGTTCGTGCCAATTTATTTCCATAGCAGGAGGCCTTCTGATGTCCCACCCACTCACCGCCCACCTTTATATCGCGCCATCCATGGCAACCTCCACTCTCCCTGCAGCACCCCCAGACTCCCAAAACTTGCAATTTGTCACCTTCCCCTCGGAATTGT
>JALLPD010001699.1:0-11497 GCA_036940065.1 Cyclotella cf. meneghiniana | reverse complement strand
GAAAAATTTACCATGTAAATATCTATGTAAAAAATTACTAGGAAATTATCTAGGCCGACACATGACCCAGCCATGAATCCAGTCACAGTGTTGGTGACATTCCAAATGTCTCCCAAATTATGATTACGGGGAGTATCAGGATAACACGTCGCCAAAATGTTGCCGACATTTCCAACTAGGGTTTGCCTTTGAGCTGTTGTCAAAAGAGGGTAACGTCTCAAGATAGTTGTTGAATTGTTTCACATGTACAGAGAATTGCCAAACTGGATCCCTTAGCTTTTTCAACATTTTAGTAGTTTAATACTTCACTGCTTCTGCGGCACCATGATGGAACACAGTCAGAGGTAGACTGTTACACAGTCCAGCAAAGACTCCCATGTCTTACTCCTCTTTGACTTTTGTACTTCACCTTTTAGGTCTTCCCAGGGGGTTGTATTTACTGGTTCCTTAACAACCTTGTCCCAGGGCTGGCAAATCTTGTCCAAAAGAATGTTTACAAAGAGCTGGAAGCATTTGCTCCTGCTACTTCAACTGTGTGCTCAGCCTTTCTAGCACCTTACATGGTGCTTCATAGGCAATCATGTCCTCTACAACTACTGTAGGGTTGGGGACTTCCACTTCCCCCTTCTTTTATGTCTGGTTCTGGTGATCATCCTTTGCCTTGCAGTAGGTCATGCTTGGCAATATCCAGGTCAAGTCTCCTGAGCTCAATCAATTCAAGAGCTTCCTTTTTGTCTCACGCCCCACCTGCTTGCTGACATGGACATCCCCTCTCATATGCATGGGGAACTGCTCTAGAGTTCCAGATGGCCACATAGTCACTATCATCTCACTATTTGTGTCTGGTAACATGAGCTTAAAATAAGTCATCTTTGTTTTTTTTTCAATCGCATCCTGAAGAGAGTTCAGTTCAGGGATTCGGCCAATCAGTGAGTTTTTACCCCCGATTGCAAGCTCCACTCAATGTGTTTGAGCCCTTCTGGTACGACTTCGGAGGATGTCATTTATTTGAGTGCTCCTCATAACTGGGTTCCTTGGAAAGTGTCTTGAAATTGCTTTGGAAGACTCAGCTCAAAGCAGAGCCACTTATTAATACCACCTTGGGGAAATACTCAAAAATAGATAGAATTCGGGCAAAACAAAAATACTTGTTCACTGAAACAGTATTTCAGCAAGGGCATACATGGAGTGCAGAAAAAACTCCTGATGTTCGTTATCATATGATAGAATCCTTAGTCAAAAAATGGAGGTTGGTTTTGTTTGAAGAAAAGTAACTGTAAGAATTTTGAAACTTCCAGTGGGTGTAGTTCTTGTAGTTGATTGGCTTACATTAATATGTGATTTGAAACTACTATAAAAATGGCTGTATTCTGCACAATATGCATAAAATACAAGGATGAGGAGGATGCTTGCAGCAAAATTCTTATTCCTTGCTGTGCTGGAGCTGATCTAGAATGCAGCTTCTACATACAGCATTAGTATAGCTTGTGATGTATGAGAATCAGCAGTTCTGCTGCTGATGTGGTATGTAGGCTTTACATGCGGATTTGATATAATATGTGGTGCATTTGGATGTGAAAGAATTTCTGAGAAGATCTGAACATCTTTTCCATTCTTGGAATATCACATTGTTTGTATTGTCTGGCTGCCATTCATCTGGTTAGTCTGGCCATCATCCGTTGATTGCATGCATGTTCTTGTGCACAGAAATGTCCTGTGTGAATGGGATTTTTAAACATCCCTGTTTGCATGCCGGCATTTCATGTGTACATGCAGGTTTTGAATCCCATTCCATTTTCAATCAAACTCATTTTTCTTTAGGTTTGAACTCCACTGTAAGGTGTTTTATTCTATTCATGTATTCTTGGCCTATGTGGTGCCTATGATAATGACCTATTGATGACCCTGGCAACAACTGGTGACTGGCTGTTGACAACCCATGATGATACTGATGACCCTTATGATTACACTGATGACCTACATACATTAGATCCCAAACCTGGCCCAAAAATTGTCCCATTTGCCTAAATGATCCAATGGAAATGGCTTATAAAACTATCCTGGATATTTCATGCTGTATTTAAAAGAGAATTGGAGTGTTTCGAGACCAGAGAAAGTATTTTCGGCTGACTTTTGTTTTCAAAATTCAAATCTTGAAAATTCAGCCATAATGAAATATGATCAAATCTATTTTAAATATTATTTTCAATGAAGCTCACATTTTTAGAATTCCATCCCTCCCTGCTCAAAAATATTTAAATTCTTCTCTTGAATTAATAGTTCAATTTTACATGGTTTGTGTAGCTATTGCAAATTCTTTATTTATCCATAATTTAAATCCCAATGGTAAAAAGGGGTGACAAGATGTCACCCCCTTTTCTGTGCTAATTCCATTTTTCAAAGGGTCACCCCATTTGTGTGTACTTATTCCACGTAGCTGCCTGACATCTAGTGTAAAACATCCAAAACCTTCATCTTTTCATATTGATGTGAAAGGAGGTATATTATACTTAAGATTTACATTCGAATTGGCATTAATGCAACATAATCTAATCAAATTTTGGCATTACTTTATTGTGGCACAGACCGGAACTACCTTGCACATTGATATTAGATTTTGGACGTTGTGCAGAGTTCAATTTATGTGGGAATCGTCCAATAAGGGGTGACTTTTGTCACCCCTTTTGATCTCCATAAGCAATTTACCTGATTCTATGTAAAGGAGTGACAAAAGTAACCCCTTTCAAAATCATTGGGACGTATTTAAATAAATAATATTCCTTCATAAGAATAAAACATGCATTGTAGGGGGGGCAATGCTAAGAACATCATGATATGATGTATTGCTTTCAGAAAAAATGGCAGGATATGATACATCTTTGGTCTGAACAAAAATCATTTTTTCCCTGCCATTTTTCTTCATTTTTAAACCTTTTCTTTGATGAATGACCTTGTAATTCAGTAAGTCAGCAATGTACATTTTGTACAGATATCCATTTTTTGTCACGGTTCGCATTTTAATGAGCCCACTCACACACCAACATGACGGTGATGACAGCTCACTAACCACAGTGAACTACTTTTATGCCACCACCATGATGCGGTCGCCCGTTTTCATTTCTGCTTCATTTTTTTGATACTTGTGTGTACTTTTCATCCGCTTTTTTGGTTGGACACATGTTTCATTTGCTTCCTCCCCCATGTATGGTTGATTGTTGTGTTGAGAGGTGAGCAGGCTTTTTTATTTTAAATGTCCTTTTGAACTATTTTTATTTGACCACCATAATGTGGTTGACTGATTTCATTGCCAGTTTCATTTAAGAGGCTTCTCTATTGCATGTATGCCTCTTTTTTAATTGATGGAATGTTTATTCTCCCCCCACTGTTGTGTTTTATGATTGCACATGCAGTTTTGGTAAGTTTCCCACTCACATTCCATTGTGAACCATTTTATTCGACCACGATGATGAGGTAACCGACATTTTTGTCAGATTCCTTTTTGAGGCTTTCTATTTTATATTTTGCCTCATTTTTAATTGCCATATGTTTCATTCTCCCTTCACCATCTTTTGGTCTGTAATTGACATATTCTTGAACCATTTTTAGATGCGTTTCATTTGAAATTCTGAAAAGATTGTTTGGTTGATTTATTGTTTTACCTCCAATTTTTGTTTTTGTTTTTCATATAACATTCATTTTTTATATATAATTTGGCTTTTTTTATACTTGATATTTGAAAAGATTTTTCAAATAAATGAATTGTTTGCCTTTTGAATTTTTTGTTTTTCAAATGAAATTTACCTCGTTTGATATTTCATTCAAAAATTTTACCATCATGTTTTTCATACGAAACCTTGTCTTGTAATTTCTTATGACATAATTTTTGATCAGTTGGAGATGTGTTTGGACAGCAACAATCAACATAATTTTGGGAATCTCTTCTGGGTAAGTTTTAGTTTTATATGTTTGATTGGGTGATGTACACTCTCCAGACACTGTTGCTCAAAATATCTTAAGTTTTTATAATGGAGTTTTGTTTTTCACAGGAAATTTTTGTCATGAAGAAATGAATTGTTGTCAGGAGGTATGGGGGGAGGGAATTTTTTTACTTTCCTTGTGTTTTGTGCATTTTTTCACATCTTCTCCTATGTTTTCTTTGAGGGAGGTTAGAATGCTTTTTTCCGGCTGAATGATTCTTATGAACAGTGAAATTTTTCTTATGATACTTTACTGCTTCATTTGAAAAATGATTTTTCTATGGATTACATTCATTTGGGGCGAAGATATATTTTTTCAAGAATCACTGTTTTTATGTTTTTGGAAGATGTGATTATGACTTTGACTTGGATATAATTTTTTTCAAGTACTTATCATCGATGTCATCATCATCACCTCTGTTGTGGTCATTGTCATCATCATCATCATAATTATCATCATCTCAGTGTCATCAATGTTCTTGTCTTTGTCAATTGGCTTCATCATTGTTGTGTTGTTGTCATCATCATCAGTATTTTTCCATATGAAAACTGGACCTTTCATGTGAAATACTACAAGGTGAATCATTTTTTTCATTTGAAATAGTTTTCACTAAAACTTATTGGAATATTATTTCATTTACAATATTGATCTTAATTCCCTTGTCACTATCTTCATATATATCTATTTTTTCATAAGAAAATAATTTTTTTCATGTGGAATTCAGCTAAGTGCATCAATATTTTTCATAAGAAAATTTTTTTCAACATTCAATGCATGACTTGTGAAATGCAATAATCAATCTATTGTTGGGAATGTACTGGGGGTAAGTGTAAGTTTTTGTGTAAGCATGATTATGTGATGATTTATCCTCTCCTCATTGACTTTCGATATCCTTTTAATATTTTTCACATGAAAATTTTATTAACTAAGTCATGCCAAGTGCAGAATTTCATTTTCAACATGAAATATAGTAAATTTGGAGAATTTCGACTTATCAGTTCTTTCATGGAAAACAAGGTAAATATGCTTCTTGCTAGCTTTTTCATATGAAGCGTGCATCTATACATGAGACGAATCAAGTTACAATCATTTCTCACTTGGTAAGTTTGTATAGTTTATGGTTACATGAAAACACTATCTTAGCATGATTTTTGACCTTCCCCTTCTCTACCACCACTGCAATGTGTGTTTATTTCTTTTCATTTGAAAAAGTTCTTTTTGGAATGTATACTTACATGATATGGGTAGAATGTAGTGGGGGGATACAAATCATGTTTTCATAATGTTGCTGTGTTATTTTATGGAAATCAAGGTAAGAACACTTCTTTTTGTGAGTTTTTCCATATGAAACATATTTTTGTCCAAGTTTAATCCATGTACGACCACTTTTCATTTGATAGAATTTTTTCATATGAAATGTAATTGTATGTGTTGTCAAAGATGGATGTCATCAATGAATCCATTTTGACTGTTTGTCATTTGAAATAATATTTTTTCCTATGAAATGTGTTTTTGACATATCACAGGAATTCATAAATAAATATTTTTTGTTTGCATGAGAGATTTTTTCTTATTGCTCATTTTGTCTTTCCCGCTATGTATCTCTACTGGAACATTTGTACTTTTCATTTGAAAAATATTGATTTTTGTATGAAAATTTTTGATCAAAATGAGACTTGAGCTTGATGGAAGTGTCGGGGGTGGGGAGAATGCAGTATTTTTTGTCATGTTGGTGGTGTTCTGTGTTGTTCCCCTCCTTCTGATTTTACATGAATTTAGATTTTTAAAGGGGGTAAAATTACTTTAATCACAATACATTCATCAATATTAACACATAGTAGAATTTTTTTTGGAACAACATGGGTGAATGGGACCATTTGGGACCAGGTTCAGTGTACACCCTCCCCTTGCATCTCACTTGCTACTCATGATGATTGAGACCTGCTGACAACAAAGATGACCACTGTGACACCACAGTAAGACTGACTACTCTAATAATGACATGGCAAAGGTCTTGTGATGACCCTCACAAAAATTGTGAAGGTGTTGTGACAGCCCAAATGACAACCTTAATATGACTCTGATGACCCCAAATAATGACTGGTGACTGCCATGTTACTATTCTTTTGAAGACCTAGTGACAACCCTAAAAATGTTGATGATGATACCTGATGAGATTTGATGAGCCCAACTGGTGGTTTTTATTGCTAAAGTTGAGAGTTGCCTGTCTTGCTGAGAAAAGGAGATGAATTTGAGTAGCAGGTGAGCAGCTCTCATGAGAAGCTCAAAGCCTGCTGCTATGGATTACTAAGAAGGGGGAATAATACATGCTGTTGATGCAATAACACAATATCACTAGATTTTCAATAGTTTCCAAATAAAAATAATAAGATTAATAAGCTGAACTAACTAATTATGACTTAATTTCCAGCACACCAATTATTGTTGAAAGATAGTCAATGTTACCTCTATAAAATGTGTGATTGTGTTCACTTGCAGCATGGTCTTGTGTTGTGTATTGTTGTGTGACTTGTTCATGTTTTATTTTAAGGCATTGACACTTCATTTGGTGATGGTTCTAATGGCAATAGCATCACTCAGCAATAAACCAACCTGAATGTCAGCTGTGCAGTCTTAAACTCTATCAAGATTGAATTCACACTCACATACTATTTTTAAACTCCATAGGAGGAGATTATTTTTAGACATAGAGGTTGTGGGAAATTAGTAGGTTCAAAAGAAAAAAATATTTAGGTCAAGGGTAGCAATGAATCATGAATTATTATAGGAAACATGCATGACTGAATAGTCAATATGACTCCTGATTTGATCATCCAGAAAATAAATAAAATTCTTAAAATTTACATCAGCAGACAACAATATTTTTTTATAAACCAATGTTTTATCATAATTTTTAAAAGAAAACAGTCTTCTGAGAAAAAAGTTTTCATTATGAAATTCTTGTCTTGAGCAGCTGGTAGAAACATTATAGATTTGAAATTTCTTAATAATGAGGGTAGTGTTGTAACAATTGTCTTAATACTATTTTCGAAAAATAAGCTATTTTCGAGAAATAGCTTAATTTAGAATTTCGAAAATAGCTTATTTCTCAAAAATAGCTTATTTCTGGAAAATAGCTTATTTTTCGAAAATAGCAATCGCAAGCGCGCAGGAATAGTATCTCTTCATGTAGAACTCGAAAATAGCTTATTTTTCGAAAATAAGCTACATCTAGAAAATAGTCTTATTAATAAGATTATTTTCGAGATATTGCCTATTTTTGAAAAATAAGCAATTTTCGTGAGTTACTAATTTTTATTATATAATAATCGTATTGCATAAATCGGTCATGATTTTATTGCACATGGCAACATCAGTGTATTCTTTCTTGTGACGTGTTCTGATTTTCAACAGAAGACAAGATTTTTAAGAAATTTATACAATTTCAAAAATCAAAGTGTTTTAAATTTTGAAAAAAACGTTATTTTTGTAAAATATTATATCTTGTACAAAATTATTATGACCCGCATTATTCTCTATTGACAGCATCATAGAATAATAGACCATTAAATAACACTTAAATCATATATAATATTTCATGACCACTTTGACAGTATTGCTTATTTTGTATTTTCCTTCAACCTCAATGTTTTTGATACTGCTAAAGCTTATGGTTCTCTGCAGACTAAACTGCATTTTTTACACAATGTAGGGTTTTATGAACCTTATGGCTTGTCTGTACCATAGAAAAAATCATATCGTAGTACCATGAAATCTGGAATCTAAGAAATGCGTTGCGATAGCAACATTTTACAAATTTTGCAAAATTGCAACTTTTTTAGAGACCATATGATTTTTGATGTGTTTAAACTCCCTCTTCTTCTCTATTTTCTTGTCAAATAGATTCTCCCTTGCATTGCCAATCTGCCCAAATGCAGGGCTCACCATGATTCCTCTTGGTTCAAAAGTTACAGGTAGTCATTGATAATCTCACCACACATCATGTTAGTAATTTTGGTGGCCTTACATCTTGTAATGCACATCATACTACATTTTTTTCAAACCACAGGGACAACAATGACGTTTCCTTCTCTGCCCCCCCCAGAAAAGATTGTTCCTATATTGTTGGCTATTTTGCCACAAACAATGGACGCACATGCAAGGAGCACCGCTTTGGTTGCTGCAATGTCTTATAGCTAGAAAGGCCAGCAAACATATGTAGAGTGTTGTTGCAACTTTTAATGACCATGTTTAATGAACTCGTCATGTTTGTTGCAATGGGAGTGAGGGATGTTGTGTCAATTTTCCCCCGAGGGAACACACAGTTGGCTCAAGGGATCATTTTTTAGATGGTGCATTGGTTTCCATGATTGAGGTGTATACTTGAGAGCACCCCAATAATCACTGTTGCACTACATTATTGGGTATGCACTTGCAGTGATTGCTGATGAAGATGACAGGTAATTATTTGTTTTGAGCCACTAAACAAACTTTGGTGTTAAAAACTTAACTACTGGTCTTGCAAAATGAAATGTAAACATGAAATAATCTACATTGATTTCTTATACAAACCATTCAAATCCCATTTTCTTCCATGCTTCAATCATCCATGTTGCAATCAATGTGCGCAGTGGTGTCTTGATGTCTATGCAATTTTCTAGTCTTTCTCCAACCAGTCCTTTCATTGATTGGCCATTGCACTTTTAATAGTTCTATTGATGCCAACATCAATCAGCTGGCACATATATTTTCAACCACCTGGGATGTATTGACCTTCAATACAAATTGTTATTTTTTTCAACAATAGACCCCATCATGTGGACATGAAAGGAGTCCAAAATCAGCAGGGGTATAACATCATGAGGAAGTGTTTCTTTCCATGGTGAATACCATCATCATGAATTTGTCCATCCATGCCTTTTTTTGCATTGCATAAACACCCATAGGAGGAAGTGTTGGGATCTCTTTTTTGCAATGCAACCATTTTGGTCACCGTTGAAAACAAGAGGCAGAACTAATACATGACTGCTCATGGTGATAGATGCAGCTAGTGTTGTGCACTTGGTCTCAGAGGTTGATGCATGGACATGAATGGTCATCTGACATTTTTGGCCACTTGCAATTCTTGTGGTAAGTGAACGGTATTGGTGTTTGATCCATGTTTATGACATGGTCAGGATTCATGTTGGCAACTTTACTCCTCATGTACTCCATGAACTGGAGAGACACAGCTTTAGTCTCCACATGACTCTTCTGTGCTATGTGAGTAGCAACACAGTGAGCAAGACACACTTGATGCAGAAATTTTGGAGCAACAGAATATTTTGCCTCCTGTGATTTTGCACGGAAGCTTAGTAACAAGTCCTTGGCTACCTTCCTGACAAGCTGAGTTGTGACTTGAAGGCCTTGTTTGCATTGTTCAAATATCCACCACCACAGCGGCTTCTCATTTGGTGCAAGGATACTTGTTCTGCCTGCATCTGAATATGGTCACTTCCGCATAACATTTTGGGTGAAGACGTGAATGATGTAGATGGAAATTGTGTGAAAGATAGATCAACTTGATCTCCGGCAACATTTTCTTGGGGTGTGTCTTGGACTGTCATTGTCTCAATGATAAAAGGGGCAGACTTGCCAGTGCTGTCCGTTTCTCCATCCAGAGCCTTCTTCCACTTAGTATAATAACTGCAAAGGAGGTTCATTGTAGAATGATCAAATGATGCAATTTGTCCCTTGGAGATGAGGAGGTCAACAGAACAAAAATCCTTTGTTTGTATTTGAAAGTATATGATTTGCAAGCGTACTCAAAAAGTGGAATAATGGAATGGCTTGTCAACTTAATTTTAATTTGTAACATCAAATCATGATATTAATGGCAAACAATTGAAAGATTTTTGGCATGTCATTAAAAGATGTGTCAAAATGTGTCAATAATGAATACAAAACAAAGAAGAAACTGGAAAGAAATGCTTCTCCTTTGCTTCTGTGATGCTTCTTCATTAAATTGATATTATCAATGGAAATGAACAACAAAAAGAAAGGTGGCTAATAAAGAGAAAGACGGGTGAGACAGGTTCACATAATAATGATGAAGAGAGAAGGAATGGGGACCAGTGGCCATGGATGGCACAACATAAAAGTGGGCAGTGAGTGGGTAAAATGAAAAAAGTTGCTACAAAGACTTCAAATTGGCAGGAACAAAAATGGGCATAAACGGAGTACAGTACTATCTATCCTTGAAATTTTCTTCTGGAGTCACATGCTTCAGTTCTATGGAAAGTTGGTGAGATAGCAACTAATTGTGGAATAATGGGACATTTTGTGTTTCTATCTCATCGATTTTTATGGTAGTATTGTACTCAATGAGGTTATGGGCACTACAATTTGCTGTCTGTCCATTGTCCGGCGGTGTATGATTTGGTGTGTTGTTGCCATGTTGGAGTATATTATGGCTAGTGCATTCAACATCTTACCTAGGGCCTGCAACATCATACCCTGCCATCTTCCCCCTCAAAATTCTGATTCCTTCACCATCCAAATGCAATGCCATGATGTTGGATGGTGACTGCGAAAGATATATATCTTATACTCCTGCCAGATTCATGAACAATGACACTTGCAATGACAACAAACACATCTCTGTGATTGCAAGAAGTACGCTGCTGCAAGACAGGCCACTACGAGGGCAGCTATGGGCTATACATGCAGTTCTGAGCTTCTTGTAAACATATCAAGTACAACAGCACTTAGTCATTTGAAATAAGTTGACACAAGTGACATGGGTTGTCATCAATAATTATGAAGGTTTCTCTTGTGCAGTGCACAAAACGGGTATCGACTGACGGGTAAAAAAGTATGATATTATTTTTCTAGGGTACAGACACAGCATCATAGTATTCCGAGCTCATAACCTAGCTGAGGGTACAATACTATGGCACTAGGGTATGTTATTTTTTATGGTACAGACACAGCCTATGGCTTTGCAGATGAGCACACAGGTTTTTTATGGTTCGAAAAATGGGTTATTGGTCAGCAATATCTGCAAACTTTGATCTCATGTTTGGAAATCTCTGTACTTTAAACTAATGACTTGTCACAAATCCTGCCAACACAAACACAAATACAAGATGGTGGAGACTTCCCTGTGTGAAGCATAAGGTCCTATTTTGTTGCAATGTCTAACAAATTGAAAAAATCTAAAGTTTGTGTTTGTCTGCAGAAAACCATGAGGTTTCAGCCTGAGCTGTGATATTTACAAACATAAATACAGGATGTTGAGACTACGCTGTGTTGACCGTATGGTCTTATTTTTATATCATGTATTACAAATTGAAAAATCTAAAGTTTTTGTTTGTCTGCAGGAAACCACAAGCTTTGGCCTAAAGTAATTTTTAAATTTTTGTTTAGATGAGTCAATATGAGCAACCTTTGATATACGGTCTCAAATGTGCTCCAAATAGCCGACCCTGTCTTTGAATGGGAGTGCCATACCATTGTATATGTTAGCCCCCATTTTGGC
>JALLPD010001698.1:0-11615 GCA_036940065.1 Cyclotella cf. meneghiniana | reverse complement strand
TAGTGTTCCATCAAAAAGTTCCTCATATTCTGTGAGCAACTCCAGTAATTTATTTGATCTTGGAGACTTAGGTGAGTACAGTTGGCCTGTCTTTTCATACATGGTGTCTAAAATATGAACGTTTTGTTTAGTCACTTCGTGCATACTTTGCGGTTCTTGTATCATGCTGTTATTCACAGCCCAGGCCCTTTCCATTTTTGACGTGGTCAGACACTTAATGTCTCTCATTTATAAAATGATTTCATCAATTGTTATTTCTTTTGTTTGAAAATCCAGAATAATTCCTTGCTCCTTCATGATTTTACATCCAAGAATGAGGTCATACACCAGCTTTTTCATATTATTCTTGTCATACTCTACAACGTCTGGTGTTACCAGAAACACGTTGCTGTTTGAGTTTTCAAAGAATTTCAAGCCGACTTTGTTCCTTCCCTTGGTGAGGAAGCTCCCATTTGACATATGCCAAGAATTTGTCACCTGCCTAGCCAAGTAGGGGAAATGCATGGGCGTTCCTTTTTCATGGAGCATGAGGTCACCATCGGATCCACTATCTAGTAGGATGACTGCAATACTGGGGTGACACCTAGCTGAGCATTTGACTGTCTGCTTGGTTTTATTATCGGGCGCTTGTTGATATCTTGCCTTGGCTACCACAGCAGTGACTCTTCCTTCTTGTTCATTACTGAAGGAGGATCTCACACTATTGAGATGTGCACCTCACAGTTCAGGGTCCGACATTTTGGCAGTTTCCTCACTCTGTGTATTACCATACTGTTTTTGCAAAGTATTGTTTTTGTTAAGATTTTTTAAATCTTTATTACCTCTTATGACTCGAGTATTTAAAATAGAATTTTTTCGAGTATCAATTTTCAGTAGCTTTAGTCAGACTGGGGTAAGTGTTAAGACAATTGTTTATTTTGTTACATTTCGTACAATTTTTAATACAATTCTCAGTGCTACCGGACCCATATGTCAGGACGAATCGGAGTTGTCGCTGTTGCTGTCACGATTGTGCTTGCACTTTTTGTTCGTGTGCTTGAGTTTTTGTTAGACTTTTTGAGCTTCGTGATCTTTGCGGACAACTGCAAGTAGCAAGTGTCATGCTCGCATGACACACTTGCATTGTGCGGGTTGTGCTGTAAGCTCTTCCCGGTGAAGGCCTTTTTTGGAGTACCATCCAAATAATACTTCTTGCAGTCATCCATATTATGGGTATTCTGTGCGCCCCCATGCTTCTTGCATAGTGCTCAGTGCTTTGCATCCTTCCCGAACTTCTTGGGGATTTGATCATTGAAAGAGACCACCTTTTTTGGGAGGAACCACCTCCAGTTGCACCTGCCTTAGGCCCTGCACGATCCTTCTTGGTTCGAAAGGCCTTTTTAATGCACTCATGCACTTTGAGGAGTTTTTGCACACTCTGAGGCATTGTACCACCCGTGAGTTTGTACTGGTCCTGCCAGTTCTTAGGGACCATTCAGAGGATGTGACTTACTAGGTCCGCATCATCGAAGGCCTGTACTGCCTTGGTGAGCTGGGTGGCATGCTTGGAGTAGAACAAACAGGGCAGTATATCCAAGTAATGATTAAGCTGCTGGATCCTCTGTACAAACTGCCTGATCGGCACACTGTGGGGCTTCTTCAACCTGTTGCTGATGTAGAATCGCTGGGTCTCAGCCAGGTCACTCTGGAAAACTGAGAGTGAGTGGAAGGTTACGCTGTCCATAAAGGACTGCCATGACCTCTTCCGCTCCTTGGCGTGTTTGACTCCAAATAAGTCGGTCCAGTCTGTCACATCAACTTGTTCCCTTAGGATCTTGCTCCTGGGCCTTCTAGTTTCCTCCAAAAGTAGGTTGGAGTACAGCTGGAACACCTGGACAATGAGGGACTCCATGGTCTCCTTCTTGCAGGCTACAGCCTTGGTGGCTTTTCTACTGCTTTCCTTTCGAGGAGGTTCTCATCCCTTACCTTATACCTTCCAAAGGCCTCAATGGCCTTAGTCAACTTTTTTGTACACTCCTCCTTGTCCTTGATTGCCTTTTCAAGGGCATTCTGGAGGCCTTTTGCCTAAAGGCATTGAGGCATGCTGGACATGTACCAAGAATTGCTCTGGGGTCCCTTTCGATCAGCCTTGGACATGCAACTCCGCCTTGTGGGGCAATATCAACTTCAGTGTGCTGGCACTGGAATCTACCACCTCTTGGAGAACATCCTTCTTGGGGATGTACAGGATGGGAGGCTTACTCTGTCACGCATTCCTCTCACACTTGTGAGGCTTAAGCCCTTCCGGGACTACCTTTGCATGACTCATCCATGTAGCGACTGACCCGAGGAATGTACCTAAAAATAGAGCCTTATAAAAGCTCTTTGGGGCACAGTCAACAGGGTTAAAAAAACTTTCTGCGTGAGCCGTCAAAGAGGATGGCTTGCAAACTCTTGTCCATGATTGGCAGGCATAGAACCAACATACACAATGGAGCGCACGGAATGGTGGATGCATACGCACAATGGAGGTTGCATGACAGAGTGGAGGGAAAGTGTTGGCTAATGCATGAGGAGGTCACGCAAATGGCTATCGATAGATAGTATCCTAATCCTAAGCAGTTTTGGACTTGAAAATACTTAGTACAAGTTGCTAGGTGAACGAGTTACTTAGTTGAATGAATTGTTTTTATGAGCTTAATTATCTCTAAAAATGAAGCACTGCAACACCATGATGAAGCAAATATGCTTAATTGTGGCAAACAAAACTGTGTAGAATTCTACACAGTTTTGGTATGTTCATGCTAATGACACAGTGAGATGCTGTGTAGGTTGCTAACTAAAATGGTATGAAACATTCTGAAGGAGTCTAGAGTCTTGTTTTGGATCTGGATCCATATTAGAATCTCTTGCTGATTCCACTTAATTGTGAGATGTCTTGCATCTCCTAAAAAATTATGGGTATCTTTACGGCTACCCTAGACTACTACTGTAGAGTAGTTGCTAGTGGGAAAGTATGTAAAGGAATTCTCAATCCTTGGCCTATGTCAAGCATATGGGATGCTCAACACAGAAACATGCAGGAATGCATGAAAAAAGAAGGGTCTTGAATGGAAGATCTAATTCTTTCATCAATATATTTTAGTTAGTTGTTTTTGCTTCAATAAAGAAAGACTTTAATCAAATGAAAGATTTAGTTTCAGCAGTTACAATTAAAATAATTCTAATTACTATTAACAATCTCTGCTAAGCCATAACCCTGCTTGCAGTGATATGACAAACGACAGTATCTGTTTGAATGCTCAGGGGTGTTTACCTTAAACATCCGCACCACCGCTCCATCCAGAAAGTGATCCCGCACACCAACAGCCAACAGCATGTTCTCTGGGAGCCCTTGCATCCATCACTTCTGTCAGAAAGTAAAAAACAAGCCAAGAGGTCACCCGATGGTGCTTTCTTGAGGAACAACAGCATGTCGTAGAGGTGTGCTGGTCCATCTAACAACAATGCATTATAACAGCCAAATCTGTGATTTGGGCAGGTGCATCCATTGTCTGTGGCAATGATGCCAACGATTGGAACAAGCCGTTCTCAAGGTGGAAGAGCTGCTAACATTTTTTTAATCAAAATTACATGACGATATGTAAGCCCACCAAACAAGGTATGTGATGTGTGGTGAGTCAAGTGACAATCAGCCATAACTTTTGAAGCACAAGGAAGTATGTGGAGCCCAGCATATGGTCAGATTGGTCTTGCAATGGAAAATATATTTTTATATTGAACTAATGTCCTGAAAACAAATATGTCTGTAAAAATGGTGAGATTCTATAAAATGAGACGATTTATATCTAATCCTCAGAGATTTTTATGGTATATGTGGATAATTTTGAAGTTAAGTTTTTTTCCTACCATGGGCACCTCAAAAAGCCATACTGCACCGGATGTTGTGGTTCCCTCTACCTACCTAGATAAAGGATACTACAATAGTAGAGGGATTGGAACCACTGTGCGAAGGACGATGATGGAGTATAAAACCAATGTTGGAGTTGATCAGACATATCTTTGAACAACAATCCCTTCACAATATCTCTACACATTGTGAGAGATGCTATGAGAGAGATTCAAGATTCTCGATAGAAATCTGAAGTTAGTATGCAAGTGAATCTTCGACGATAACACATACAAAACAGGCGAAACAATAATATGATGAAAGATACCATAACAAGTACCGAGCATCGAGCAAGCTCCATGACTTATATGCTTGCTGCCAGTGCGTTGCAAACTGTTTCGAGAGATTGGAGTGATTCATAGTGTGACCTCTTTGCCATTTTTAGTCTCTTTTCTCCTCCATTCGTCACGCAGGCAAGATTCAAGCACGTTATATTTTCAACTTGTTCGTTATTCTCGCGCCGGTGCCGCCTTGCATACTATACTGCGCCACATTTAATTCTCCTATGATTCTCAATTGTAGTGATGACGAGCTCCTGACGGTGCGAGAGATGTCAGGGCATATAAATAAAAGCATGCTGAAAACAGTAGATTTCAAGCCTATTACTTCATCTTATAGTACCATTGACGTTATGAGCTCCAGTTCCGCGGTGCGTTCAGTCAACGCGCCAACGCCTCGCAATTCTCCGTTCCTGACCGCGAGCGATCCTGTCAGTCGTGAAAGAGCCGCCAAATGTGATGTACAGTCTTCGTCACAGTGCTCGGACTGGCAACCCGCCCCCCTTCGCAGTAAGTTAACGAATCTCACGACTATCGATTCAAAAGCAATCTTTCACAAGGATCCTGTGGCAAATCGATTTACGGCTGCCCAGCGCGATCGAACTCTTCGCCATCACAAATTGATTCAGCCCACCTCCTCCCAAGAAAAGGTCCACTTGGCAAGCCTACGAGCTGAGCGTGACATTGAATTCCGTGCCACGTCTTCAAGTGTCTCTTCTGTCTCTCTTCTCACCTTGCCAGAAGAGGAAGAAGACGACGATGTTCACATTGTGTACAACTCTCAAGAGAGTTTCACTTCCACTGAAAAGGACCGCGTAGTGGATGTTTGCTTGGAGAAGAATTTCAAGAGTGCGCTGAGTTTCTCATCGTTGACCCAATCCACACAATCGACAGCCTCCATGTCGTGCGAGGATTCACGCAAGAGTATTTCCGACGGGGATGAAGACAGCGATAAGGAGGACGATGAATACATTGCTGAACTGTCGAATCTCTACTGTCAACCATGCGAGATGCAATCCCATTCTCCATCGCATCGCTTCGTCGTTTGCGCCGATACACAATTCGGTATTTCCAAGAAGAACATTAATTGGGATACGGAGATGCGTTACTCGAACCAGGCAATTGATTTGATCAATCAGATGGATCCTCGACCAGCCTTTGTCTGTGTCTGTGGAGATTTGGTTGATATGGAGTTCTCGTTTGAGAAGAAGAAGGGATCCAAGAGCAAATTTCCGTCGAGTTTGTTTAATGGTGCTACTGGTGAGTGTGAATGTTGTTTAGAACCGCCATTAAACAGACTTACCCCACACTCAACCATTATTTCGGATTCTTACTTGTAGGCATTGCATCAAGAGAGGTCTGCGACTCGATCCAAGACGAGCAGAACGAAGATTTCAAACAACTTTGGAGCAGACTCCACCCAGATATCGCGTTGGTATGTCTCTGCGGCAATCATGATCTAGGAAACAGACCTACCCCGCGATCCATTTCAAGGTTTCGAGCTGCATATGGTGACGAGTACCTAGCTTTTTGGGTTAATGGCACCTATAACATCGTCCTCAATAATGTTTTGTTTGTAGATCCATCGGGTGCCAAGAGAATATACAAGACTCAGCTGAGATGGCTGGAGGAACGATTGAAGTATGCTCAAGATCATCAGGCGAAACAGGTTTATGGTGAGTTGTTTCTCTCTTGCAAAACAAATTGTGACTGTCGCATTCCTGTCTTACGAATCAACTTCTGCCGATTTATAGTATTTGCACATCATCCATGGTTCCTTTATGACGAAGACGAAGATCCTGAAACTTTGACAGGAGCATCACCCTATCCTGAAGAATGGATTATGTCGACGTCACCGACTAGTGTTAATTGTAACGACATGCAATCGTTCCCAGATTCATACTTCTCTATGCCCAAGAGATATCGCTATCAAGCCCTTGAATTATTCAAAGCATACCATGTTGATGCATGTTTTAGTGGACACTTTCACCAAAACTTGATTTCGAAGACTCGATGGGGAATGGATATGATTATCACGGCTCCACTTTCGGTGGTATTCGAGTCCACTGGCAAGACGGAATACAGGGAGAAACAGGATCTGAATGAGGAGACTCGTCGAAGAAGGAAAATGACATTTGAAAGCGAAGGAGCCATGCTTGTTGGCGACGAGAGCTGCGGCTCTTCCGTGACCGAGGAACCCAATTGTCGTGGTGTTCGGGTTGTAGATGTCAGTGTGAATGAACTGGCAACAAGAAGCGGTTTCACTCACTGGTTTGTACCTCTGTAGAAAGATACTTTAACGTTGTTCTTCTCTGTAAAATAGAATGAGCTGGTCTATCTCACTGATACATGTTGAAAGTTGACGTTTTTTTTCTGAAACCTATTGACATCATTATTTTTAGAATGATAGCATTAGATGTTTCATGAGTCCTAACAGATGGTATATTCAAATTCAATGACAAACGTCCTATAAACAATGACTGATTCCACATGAAACAAAAAATCTCTCTCGTAGACCATAAACAATCCCACATATTTCTCTAAATAATTCGCATCAAAATATAACAGCTCCTAGCTGTACGATACTCAATTTTTTGAGACCATCGGTATCGTCTGTTCAAGCAACGACCAGACCCGTCAAAGTACAATACTCTCTGTTCTCTCATCTTCATTTGAATCAGCCATCATAATTCCATTAATCGCAGCATTATATCACCATGACAGATAATCGACGCCCCGAAGAAATATTGTCATCTATGTCAACAGACGACGCTCCAAGAGGTGTATCACGATCGCATGTTGACAGCCAACACAGACCTGACATGGGTCATCCACACCCCTTTCCTCCCGGGCACGCTGACTATTATTACAAAATTCGTCCCGAACATCTGCACGTGCGACAGTATTCCTGCCCCTCTCGTCTACATCATCAAGATGTTTGCACACTCCACGAACCATGCTATTTGCATTATCCCTATCCTTCTCCAAAACACTTTTCTGAGAATCACCATAATATACAACACCCCAACAGTCATTTGGAGAATGTTCGTCAACATTGGCAACCGCAAGTACCTGAATTTGGTCTCTATTCTCACGGATTAAATCGCTCAACTCATTATGCCCACCTCAGCGCGGAGGCGTTCTCTTCATCGTGTGGTGACGACCACTTTCCTGGGACAACTCCACCACAAACCGGCGATGACGATGAATATCCCAGATCTTTTGATTCTGATGGTCTTCACATTAGTCCTTTGCCGCACCAGCCTCCTGACGAGTACAAACCAGACTGTACGGCTCTTAACCCAAATGAAGGTTTTGAAAGCCCCGACTCGAACCAAGTATATGCCAAGTCCACTGGTGAGTCGCCCGATCATTTTTATGATGACAGGAAGGTCGCAAGCGTCCCTCAGAGCATTTATTTGACAAGTGATAATACATTTACTCCGTCACCAGAAGCGGTGCCAAATCACGAATCACCTATGGAAGCTTTCCACCTAGCCCACCCGATTGAGCCACCCCCGCTACCAATATATCACCAAGCTGATGCGAACAAGTCAGATTTCGCTAACAGTTCCAGCAATTCCAGCAGCCACACTGAAAATGGCGGTGAAAATGGTTGGACGAAACATTACAACAGTCTTGTACGGTATTGGAAAGAGAACGGACATTGCAACGTACCCCAGAAATATCAAGACGTTGAAAATGATCTCAATCTTGGGGTATGGGTCAATAAAGTGAGTGAAAAACGTGATGCTGACTTACCTGGTTGACGGTTTGTAACTAAGATTGGATGCCTTTTCATTCAACATCGTAAAAAGCAACGAATGGAGAGAAGAAAGCTTGCAAAAAACAAGACCTCCTCGCTGAGCCCGGTTCGACTTGCAAAACTGAATGAATTGGGGTTCAATTGGGGGAAAGAAAAGGGGCAAGCGAGCTGGGATGAGAAATACGTAAGCAACTCCTTGTGTTTCCCTCATTCGTGACCATTAGCTTCACTTACATTTAGTATTTTTGTCTCGCAGAATGAGATATGCGCATTCCAGCGAAAGGTGAGTCGCTTCTCACGAGTTGTCTGCTTGATCTATGTATTGATGAGTGAATCTAAAGATCCCCGGCATACCCCTTACAGCACGGTCATTGCAACGTTAAGACGAAGGATAAAGAAAACCCAGCTTTGGGCAGATGGGTCACGAGCCAACGGTGAGATCAATGTTTCTAAAAATAATCTGGCCCCATGACATCAATATGCCTAGATTGGTCCAAAAAAATTCTCACTTAGTGACGACGTCATATCTCCAGGGCCGACTACAAGAATGATAGGCTCAGCCAAGACAGGATTGACAGGCTTAATGCGATTGGCTTTTGCTGGGAGTTTTTTAAACAAGATAAATGATGCAGGCATAAGCAAAATACAACGAATCATATTGCTCACCACCATGTTGAGGAGTAAGCTATGACTCGGCTACAAATTCAATGGGTGCTGAAAGATGGCGTTCGATTGTGCTGTGTTGTTGTGCGAAAAAAATGAATCTCGCGATAGTTTTGAATTGCGTCCCAGGAGGTGTCTCTATTACAATACGTGTTCATGTTGCTATATGCAAGGTTGCAACGCCTACATAAGAAATGAAATGTGTGTAGGTCACATAACGTCACTTTCAATTAAAGGGTAGATATAATTAAAACAGTTTGTTCACCTTAGTAATGACAACCGCGACGCCCGGCAACATAGCAAAGACACGATCTAACTCCTACTTCGACTACCCTTTCTCTTCCTGCCAGCCCTTGTACTCTTCTTCGGACTAGTTCTATTACGGCTATGTGATCGACCTTCTCGTCTGCCTCCGCGAATATTCCAGTGATCCCTATGCCATCTACCGTCATTTCCTTCGTGTTCATTAACAACATCTTTTAATGGAGAAGTGGACCTTTGTTTGAGACGTCGATTGGGTTCCAAATCACGATTGGGTTGAATCCAAGGCTCATTCTTTGTATCTTTCATTGGCGACTCTCGCTCGGCTCGTTGGATTGGTCGTCTGTTATTACGATCTGAACGGCGGTGGGGACTCCAAGATGGTCGTCTTCGGCGCATATTGTCAAGTGGACTTTCGCTACGGGAGCGACTTCGACTGCGGCTCGGAGGAGGGCTATGGGATAGAGAATGGTCTCGTATTGAGATATATATGAGTACCAGTTTTTCAATACAAAGAATTTCGATCAACCGAGTCAAATCACCTTATGCTTCTTGAGAAACTGCGGCTAAGGGATCTGTATCCACTATTGGACCAGTCATCCCACTGAGGTGGTTGTGCCGGGACGTCGTTGTCAGAGTCTCCGTGTAGATAAAGATCTTCTGAGGCACAAAATTAGAGACAAAGGAATGTTGAGAGTTTCACTTGGAATCAAATGACATGAAGAAATGCTGCTGCTGTTACAGTATCTCACCTCCTTCTTGGAGAGAATTTTGAGTGACCGTCTCATTAAACTCTCCTTGATGAAAACGCTTGAGTGGCAGTTTCATCTGCAATTTAGGTGAAAACGCATGATAAATCGATTAGTCATCTTGCGAGGAATAACACGATGAATTCATCGAAACCATTACAAAATTCAACTTGCATATCTGCCTTGATATCTTCGTACTCCTTTTCCTACAATGAGTACAACGGTAGAAGCCATGCATGTTATGAGACATGTTGTAAAAACGAATGGTCACAAAGAGTCTTGATTAAAAGACCATACCCTTATAAATTGTCCCGCCTGGACTAACCCTTCCATTGGTCGCGGTAGCCACACTGGTTTGTGCATCCCCTAAATTCTGCGGTTCCCTTATAGTGGAGTTACTGGGTCCAAGCTCTAGATTTCGTTCCTTGTGATCTTCTTGACTGACTTCGCTCTGAAAGAACGAAGTTGCGAATGAAAAGAAAATGCGCGTAAACCAAATGTGCCATAGGAGAAATAAATATCTCATATTCGAGTAGTACACCTCACCAAATTAATACTCCCTCCACAATCATCCGTATCCACATGGGCCACCACATCACTCGGCGCCTCTCCGGTACTAAAACTCCGGACGCTTCCCGCCCGACTATATGAGCCCTCCGCGGCATGACGATGATCCGTCGTCTCCCCGTTTGCCGCCGCGGTCGCTACCAACAACAACGTTCGACTCAAGGGCGGTCCCATGTCATTCAATAGAGTTCGATCGGATGCAGAGGCAGCGGTGGGATCGATGGCTTGGGTATCTGTGGACGTTGATGAGAAATGGGAGGGGTAATTTTGATGAATGGGATAGGTATGTGTATGCGATGCGAATTCGACCCCGCGAGGTGTGCCGTTGTTGGAATCTCCTCGATGGTGTTTGTTAAAGGAGTGGTGCGATAGTGTAGGATGGGGATGTGCAGTTGGTGTTGTGGTTGTTGTGGCTGAGTGCATGCTGTGTGTGGTCAGCAGACCGGTGCTTCCTCCCGATGCCGTCTTTTTGAGCATGAATCGGTCGACTGGTGCAGAAGCATGTGGGAAATCTCCCGATGCGACACTGGCCATATCGATATCCTTATCAATGTCTTCGATAACACTTCCGCTACAAACGGTGGCAATGTCGCTCTTGGCTGCTTCGGAGGGTGCATATCCCATTGCGGTGGGGAAACGCGTTTCTGAATGAATGATGGGATGAATGGATAGATTGTTGTGTGAGGGAGTGAGCCTTCCTTCGGAGTTGCTGTCGTTGTCACGATCATGATGGACGGAGGTTGATTTTTGGGGGTTGTTGTGAAGAGTGTTTGTATGGTGAAAATGATGCGATTGTCGGTCCTTGAAGAGATGGTGGCCGTGGCCATGGCCGTGAGTGAGCTCTCCATCGCTCGACGCCTCTAAGGACGAGTAATGGGAATCTGTATGAGAAGTTTGCGATGCCGAGTCATTGTGCTCTTGATGCGCAGCGGTGGAGCCAAGACCATGAAAAGATTGACCACAAGAGTGATCGCTGCTGGACGTCATATCTTGGGCGCCATGACGTCGAGGCAGCTCTTGCTGATCTCTCCAACGAGGGCCGTTGATGGTTCGTCGTTTGGACGTGCCTCGCAGGGAAGAGCGGCGGTCCTCCTTTTGGTCTTGATCGCAGTCAAATTGATGATGCGCCTTGTTCGGGTGGCTCTTCATGACGTTGGCTGCTGATGCAAACACCGTCCTTTCGCCGTCGGCAGCGACGCCCTCATCACCATTGTCATCATCGTGGTCGTGGTTGTTTGGTGATGAGAGAGAAAGGTGGGCGAAGGAATTGCCTTCATTGCCGTGATTTTGGTTGTGGTTGTGGTTGTCAGCACGGCTGTTGTTGCTGTTGTTGTTGTTGTTGTTGTTCTTGTTGTTGTTGTTGTTGTTGTTGTTGTTGTTGTTGTTGTTGTTGTTGTTGTTGT
>JALLPD010001697.1:0-11526 GCA_036940065.1 Cyclotella cf. meneghiniana | reverse complement strand
TTGGTTGAATGTTGCATTTTACACATACATTTTTGTATGTTGTATAGCAGAAATAACACTTATAAAATTGGTTGTCAGCATGTTTTAGCCTCTTCCTCATTCCACCCTCCTGCTGCTCAAATTGATTGTGGTGTGACTGGATTTACTGGTTTGCATTTATAGAATATTTTTGCCAGATTCATGTGACTAATTGGCAACTGTGAACCAAGTGTAGACATATTAGTTTTCTCTTGGAATCATAATAGAGAACAATTTCTGAGATTGTTTTTTCATTGTTATTGCTAAAATTATACATTTCATTCAATTATTGATTAATGAATAAATGGACTGTAAAAAGAATGTGTGATAAATTTGTTGGTCTGTTACATGCCCACGGCATTGCATCTGCTAAGCAAACACAAACCTAGAGCAAGATGACAGAATGATCAAAATCTTATGTTAGTGATTTCACAACTTTTGTCAAGTCTCCCTTCAATATCATGTGGAAAATGCAGCATATCATTAGGTAGATTGCACCTTTTTGTTTTGGCATGCAAAATGAAGTTGTCTGTAATCCACCATTTCTATGTCCATTCCCAAAACACTCGTGCATGAGAACACATCTACAGAATTGTTTTTGCCATTTATCTTTTCTTGGTATGGTAGAATGGACATTCATGTGTAGCAGAGATGGCAATTTAATTGGCTTTAAAAATCTCAACAATATATCAACACAATAGAGCAGTCAAATACATCAATAAATTAGGTTCAAATGGAACAAAATGCTATTCAAGCTGTATTGTAATACAGCTGGGTTGTAACACAAATTATCAAGTTTCTATACATACACATATGTCAATGTATTGTCATGTAACAGTCCCAATACAAAAGAGCAAAATAACAATCTCAATAATCCCCATCACAACTTGAAAAATTTACAACAAAAATAATTGCATGTATACACTGATTACTTGCTTGAATCACTAACACATCTTCTTAAATATTATAAAGCCAACAGTAATTTTGTTAATTTGTTATGCTACATGCAAATAATTCTTTATCACTTTCATTATGACACAATAATAATCAAATTAGAGAGTTTGCTGGTAGATTGTTGTGTTGTTTAAAGTAGTGAAAGCAACTATATAGGCCCTCTTCATCTGACACAAAAATGCCTTTCCTCCTTCCTATGTTGACCAATTTTTTCAGTTAATTTTTATTGCATCAAAACAGCCGACCTCTACATATGGCTTTGACTTTCCCTTTATTTTCAGTTGACGGTTGAGTGTTTGAAGCTGAAACTGGAATGATGACATGATGAAAGGTGAGTATTTTGTGACATTTTTGGATGAAAATATGCAAAATAAAATTAACTCACCTTGCTTTTCACCGCAAATTATATTCCCTGTCTCTTACCTTCAATAGAGGTGGAGGGACAGAGAGAGCAGAAAGGCAGGGTCAAAAATGACACTGCTTTTCTTTCCAGTGCCTCCGAATTCAGAGGTTTGCCCTCTTCATGAATTGGGGTGAAAATGGGTGCTTTTTTTCAAAGGGATGTGGTTGATGTGCAATTGGAGGGTTGGGACACCTTGCCTTGATAGTGCCAAGGGGCGGCGCATTATCCAAATTGTCAGAACCACCATGTTTGGTTAGTTCTTTGGAACCGGCTTTGGTGGGTGCCATCTCACCATGGTCATGAGCATTTTTTGTGCTGACTGATTCTCACTTTGCAGTGCAATGTGTGTACAAAAAAATTGGGTGATGCAATTGCATTTTTTAATGTTGACCCCGTGTGACTGCATCACAAAAATTGCAAAGAACTTTGTTGTGGGGACAACATTTGAGAATCAAATGTTGAATTTTGGGGGTGATTGATGATTCGATTTTTTGGTGATGGGGAAAAAGATGACCATGCCAGTAAAAAATTGGGTGATGGCAAAGTTGGAGTCAACTGAAAATATGTGCCATACACATAAAATTTTTTACTTGCTGTAGTACATACCAATGCACCCCCTAAATGTACGAAAAGAGGCAATAGGTACAAAGGCAGAGAAGCTGGGATATAGATTGTATCTAGATTTATCGAAGGTGACAGTGAAGTCCGGAGCCTCTGATGATGCAACAATCAGTTGTGATAATTGGAAGGTCATGGTATGCAAAGCCACTGGGGAGAAATGGAGTGACTTCACTGTAAGAAAAGGTGAGATGGCGGAGCATAAATGTGAACACCTCAACAAACTCAAGTCACAAGGAATCGGTGTATGGTATGTACGATTGGACCTGGCTGGAGAGAATGTAAAGAAATCAAAGCATGCTGAGAGTAGTGATTGGGCCACACTACAGCCTATTCATTTTGAGTTCAAGTCACGTGATACTCCACAGCACAACAGCCTTGCAGAACTGGCATTCCTGTATCTTGCGGTAAGGCACATGCAATGATGAGTGGGGCAGTGGTGCCTGATGACATGTCGAGCAAAGTTGCACTTGAGGCAATATCTTGCGCAACCCAGCTTGATGGGCTGGTCATGGTTAAAGCAGGATGTAAGACCGCTATGCGCATGTGCACATGTTTGGTGCAAATCCTTCCTGGGCTCGGAAATTTCATGTTTGAGGAGAAGCCGGAGTTGTTGAAGAAGGAAGAAAATCCAAGACTGATGACAAGGGCGCAGCAATGATGGTTGTTGGATACGCTGATTGTGAAAGTGACAGCATCAGAATGTGGGATTCAGTCAAGGCACAGGTCATTGTGACACGTGATGTCATTTGGCTCAAGAAAATGTTTTTTAAAGTGCCTCACCTGATGTCATCAAGCTTGACACACTTGCAGACTTGGAAAATGATGAGCCTGAGACTCCTACAGAAGATAACAATCAACCTGAAGAGTTGGGAGACAGAGTGACATGGCACAGCTCTGTTGCAACACCACAGGAATCAAATTGTGCACATGCTTGGTGCACATAATCAAGACTCCTGATAGATTAATGCATGCACCAGCTGTGGAGCTATGGTACCTGGGAGAGATGTCAGAGTTAGACCACATAGAACTTGCTGGGATGTACATGTCACTGCAAAGAATGGAATTAGCCCTAATAGGTGCTGGAGTTGGGGGTGGTATTACCCACACAAGTGAGCTGGAGGTTCTTAATTACAAAAAGACAATGCAAAGTCCTGATGCTGGGGAATGGCTCAAGGAAATATAGAATGAGAAATTACGATTCGATAAGTACAATGTGCTTACGCCCGTAAAATGAGATTTGCTCCCAAAAGGTGCAACGTTTCCCACCACTACATGGGCAATGAAGTTAAAGTCCAATGGGATATGCAGAGGTAGGCTAAATGCCAGGGGGTATGAGCAAGTAGATGTGAGTCATTATGCGTCAGACTACAAAGAATGTGACATCAGTGGTGTTGAACAGGCAAATACCACTATTCGTGGGAGATGATCAATACGTAAGTATACGTGAACGAGATTCAAGACGGGAGGCTGTTAGCAATCAAATTTGCTCAAACTTGGAACGGGGGTAGAAAATAGGGTTTCGGGTCCTACAACCTACAAGACTCAGACAAGACTTAAGCCAAGAGACTTAAACCAAGACAGTTCGAACAACATCCCTAGAAGTAGTAATCATAATAAAATCGAACTTAGGTATAACAAGCTGTGACAGCCTGATACTACAATTGCGACCTGGATCGTCGATCTTAGAGTAAAAAGACTTCCAACACTGTTATCACTCTCGGTGAATCTTGATTCAAAAAATGATATCTGATTGAATCATCCTTCTTATATGTCCATCACCCCAATCAAAAATGAATGGCCGCGAGGGGGAAATATTTAGATTATTTGGATGTTTGGAACAAGTCTGTGTAGAACTAAATTTGGAGAAATAACATCATCTCCCAAATTTTTCCGAGTTTGGAAAGAAAATCATAGTCTCTGACATTTGGATCGGATATGGAAGCGATGTGGCCCTTCCAAATATTTGGTAATTTGGACATTTGTCCAAAAAATCGAATTATGGCAGCCACCCTTTGAAGGTAGTTCTATCCCAGACACTTATGTATTTCCTTTTACACTCTATGTTATTATTAAGTTTCACTCAACCTAATTGAAATGAAGCCCTGATTGTGGAAAAAAAATTAGCCCTGTTGCTGGCGAACGTCCTTAGGGCGGAATACTGCTTTCCCCGTTTTACTAAAAAGTAACGTCCATATTGTTAGCAACAGCTTTTCATTCTCAGTTTACCCCGCGACAAAGCCGAGAATGGTCTCAAAGCGGAGATCGGAGTGTGGCAAAAATCACATCCGATTTCCCACCACAGATCCATAATAAATAAATCACCAATCTCTGGCGCTCCATACAAGGCAACAACATCATCGAGAAGAAGATATGACAGATGACCAAGAAATGGACACTTTTCACGCAGGCCAAGACGACATGCGTGATTCCACGGCTCAACACAAATCATCTGAAATAAAACCATATCTCAGAAAGGTGTTGCTTCCTCTCACACCCGATGAAGCACAGTTATTCGAACTTCTTGTAAATGCCGCTGAAGCGTATGAACAAGGGAAGTTGTCAATCGATCCAAACCCTCCCCAGCAAAGTGTCAGTGCTCGCGGGGGATTCACCAAAGCAGATTCCGCATTGAGAGAAGATGGGCCCGCTTCCTGGCTTAAACCACCTCCAAAAGTTGATCGCATCGAAATTAGAGTCGCTGGGGGCTGGGTGCGCGACAGGTTGTTGAACCAGCACAGTTCTGATGTTGATGTGGCTTTGGATTGTATGATGGGCGTGCAATTTGCAAGAATTGTCCAGAGTTATATAGCGCAACGATCGCACGCGATGGAAGAGGAGGCTCTAATCGCGGACAATAGCAACGGCGTGGTGAGCGTTTTCAATGCAAAGGGCAAAAAGTATCAATGCAATCAACCCAAGATAGGTGTCATCGGGGCCAATCCAAGTCAGTCAAAGCATCTTGAAACTGCGACAATGAATATCCATGGCATAGATATCGACTTTGTCAACCTCCGTGCCGAAGAAGTATACGAAGAAAATTCTCGTATCCCGACATCACAAACGCGAAACTTTGGTACTCCCTTGGAAGATGCTCTCCGACGAGATTTTACGATCAATTCGCTCTTCTACAACATTCGAACGCACAACATAGAAGACTGGACAGGGAGAGGTCTTGACGACTTGTTAGAACATCGGCGGATCGTCACACCTGTTGATGCTCACGAAACTTTCCACGATGATCCCTTGAGAGTACTCCGTGCCATCAGGTTTTGTGTTCGTCTTGATTTCGTTTTGGATGAGAACTTGAAGGAGGCGGCCATGAGCAAACGTGTCCACCACAGTCTTCATGTTAAAGTCAGTAGAGAACGAGTGGGTAAGGAATTGGAAGGCATGCTCTCTGGAAAAAGGGCAAAACCTCGATATGCTTTGAATATGATCGCTGATTTGCATCTTGCGGGTAGTGTCTTTTGCTTCCCAGGATCATTTCCCGGAGATCACGATTTTCTTGCCGGAGGCCCCGTGACAGGGCATATCCTTGGGGTCCCATATCATGGATGTTTAGGAAAAGATGGCCCCGAAGCTGTAGAGTTGGCAGCGCGTCATAGAGCAATGGGGTGGGTTGAAAGCAGCGCGTTGTTGGCATTGTTACCGAGACTTCTGGAAGGCTATTACAATATGCGCGAAACCATCGTCAGAGAGCGAAGAGAATCAGGAGAGGATGGAATCGACACATCATTTTTGCCTTCCAACGTTGATGAGCGGCTTTTATATTTATGTGTGTTTATCTCACCATTCCACAATCTTAGCTTTCCCGATGCAAAGGGAAGGGATTCGTCCGTGACAGCACACATGATTAAGGAGTCTCTCAAATTTGCAACTAGAGATATTCAGGCTGTGTCAACCATCTTGAACCATATTGATGAAATAACGTCGCTGCTTTCAGAAATTCGAACGCAATTAGCATCACAACAAAGCCAGGAGGGACAAGATACGACAACAGTTAAGCCAGCCCTCTGTCGGCTGCGTGCTGGGCTCCTCCTTCGTTCACTGAAAGGCCATTGGGTCACTTGTTTGTTGGCATCAGCTGCCTGGGAAATCCGCTCAATTCAACGAGCCACCTCTGAAGGAGACACCGCAGATAATCCCCTGAGAACAATACCTGCCGAGCAACCTTCTCTTGAATTTTACCGGTCCCTCATTCAGGACTTGGCCCTTGATGAATGTTGGTGCATACGACCTCACTTAAACGGGAAGGAAATCATTTCCGAGCTCCATCTCTCCCGAGGTCCGAAGGTAGGCATTTACATTGAGGATCAACTTCAATGGATGCTATTAAACCCGAATGGCACGAGAGAGGAGTGTGTGACACACCTTCAGGAACGTAAGAGAGCTCGTGAACTTGAGTCTAGCAGCGGAAGCATTGCTGACACAGAAGAAGATCATAAGAGGCATTGCGTGGAAAACTCATAAGTTTCGAAAAGTCAATGAACATAAATCCATTTTCGGTGTGAATTTTAGATATGATGCGTTCCTGGAATGATTTTTCATGTAAGATGCCTGCATTTCAACACAGAGAACATATTCTCCGGCCTCTTTACAAAGAGCAGCATTGAAGACACCCAACAACTCAACTTTCCTCTTCAATGACGCGTCACCAGGGCACTAATGCTGGAACTGCAACAAAAATCATCATGGGAACTAATAGACTGCAACATCTACTACCTAGATGCGCACAAACTCCAGTAGCTAGAGTAGGTTAACAAATATTGATCCCGTCTTAAACCATTCCAATTTTTTGTATTTTATCCCCAGCTCATCACATATTTCCGTGGCGACGATCCAACTTTGTCAAGGAATCTTCCTCACTTTTCACAATCGTACCTCTTAAGCAAGAGTCAACCCCAAAGCACCACCCATAGCACGGTTCACCTCCACCTCTATCATCGCTTCGGCGGCTTCCATACTTCCTGCTTCGGCCGAAGCAGCCTTGGCCTTGGCGGCTTCGTAATTCTTTTGCACGACCGCAGAATCGATGTCGTCTAGCTTTACGGCTTCGGGACAGACAATGTCCTAATTTTGGCGGGCGTGAAATAAGAATGGTTGTTTCGAAGACGATGATGGGATGTGTAGTTGATAGAAGAGAAATAGAGAACACAATTGCGGTTAGAATTGATACAGGAAATGACCCGAGGATAAATTCAATAGCAAGATGCAATAATTGTTACAAACAAACAAGCCAGTGACAAACTGAGTAACCTTTACTCACCGTAGTCGACCCCTCATGAGTCAACGAAAACCCTCCAGCAACAAAATACTTCTCAGTCTCCCCCCCCTCATGATTAATCGTTAACATACCCGCCTTCAACTCGGCCACAATGGGAACGTGATCGGCAGTAACCTCGTACTCTCCCATGGCACCGGGCACCACCACCGATTTCACGGGTGCGGCAGCATAAAGTGTTTCTTGGGGGAGATTAAAGTTAAGGTGCATTAAGCCGGCGCCGGGAGCTTCGGCGGCGAAGGTTCGGCGGGTGAGGGTGGTGGTGGTGCGAAGGGCGGCGCGGCGGAGGGAGTTCATCATGGTTACCCAGGATTTCGGACGGTAGAGGATGGCGAAAGGTGAAAGCAGAAAGGGATACAAAAGGATAGGCGGGAAGCCACTGCCAGGCCCGCTACGGGGATTAGGACTAAATTTTGGTGGAGTAGTGGGCAAATGAGCCAAACCGATGTGTTACAGCGTAATTGATTCGTGGGTGATGGGACTACACCGGGAAGGACTTGTCGCCTACAATTTTGGGCGCCCTGCTTTTGCGCCCGTGAGTCACCAGATAACGGGCCTATTCCCGTCAGGCAGCTACCGCAATCTACACGAAAATATACCGTGGCGATACCGTATGCCTACATACATGACCAGAGTCCTACGTGAAAGTACACTATGAGATACCACCACCTCCAACCGCCAAGACAATGCTACGAATCTTCGGAGGACAGACGGTCGGTCCGCACCTTTTGCGTGGATGGATTTTCCCCCCGGTTCCGTTGCAATCCAACAACGCCGACGCCACGGTCCAACCACCCAAGCGGATTCCTACACCACTTCAAAGCAATTGCACGAAAGACCATGTTTGCTGCTAGACGTGTCGCCTCTTTGGGTGAGTGAGCCAGATGATTTTTAAAGTTTGAGCGATGCGGGTAGGATGGGATTCTTTGCGGTGTATGGCGTTTAAGGGCCGAGTACGAGGCTGTGGTGACGGCACCCGCTCTCAAGTCCATTGTGGGGGCGCATGGTGAACCAACCCGGCCAAATGGGATGGATATCATTTTAATTTGTCACCGTGCAACTTTTCAACAGTGGGAGAGGGGAGTTTCTTGTTCACGCACGGGGGTATGCATCACGAAAGGGGTGCCACAATGCTGCAACGCACTGCAAGGTCCCTCACGTCCACGTTTGATCCGATGCCCACATGATGTTCCTCTCGGCAAAGACATTACAAACGACTGTATAGCTACGATTTTTTTCTCACCTTCCCTTTTGCTTATTCCTTCCTTTGTAACTCTTCAGGCGCAGCCCGTGCCTTCAGCGGCTCTGCCGTTGCTTCCAGTGTTGGAAAGGTCACCCAAGTGATTGGAGCCGTTGTCGATGTTCAGGTCAGTCACGTTGTGTCAGGATCTTTGCCCTCATTCATCTGTTAGGGGGATTATGTGGGGTGAAACTCGGGAGCTCGCGCTGCATTTATTGGCCCCCGAATGAATTCATGTCTTTTCGTTGTTTGTGTCACATTGTGTCACATCTCATCATTTCTGCGCCCCCCTCCTCCCTCAGTTTGACGAGAAACTCCCCAAGATTCTCAACGCCCTCGAAGTCGAAACCAGCGGCGATCGCCTCGTCCTCGAAGTCGCCCAACACTTGGGAGAAAACACCGTCCGCACCATTGCCATGGAATCCACCGACGGACTCGTCCGCGGTCAGAAGTGCAAAGACACCGGTGCTCCCATCCAAGTTCCCGTCGGGCCCGAGACCTTGGGACGCATCATCAATGTGATCGGTGAGCCGGTCGACGAGAAAGGACCCATCTTTACCAAGGGGAACGCGAAGTACGCTCCTTTGCACAGGGCGGCGCCCACTTTCACGGAGCAGGGGAAGAGTCAGGAGATTTTGGTCACAGGTATCAAGGTCGTCGATCTTCTCGCACCCTATGCCAAGGGAGGAAAGATTGGGCTTTTCGGTGGAGCCGGTGTCGGAAAGACTGTCGTTATCATGGAGCTCATTAACAATATTGCCATGAACCACGGAGGATACTCGGTTTTCGCTGGAGTCGGGGAGCGCACTCGTGAGGGTAACGATCTTTACCACGAAATGATTGAGGGTGGTGTTATCAAGATCAATAAGGAGACTGGTAGCACCGAGGGATCCAAGGCAGCGCTTGTCTATGGACAGATGAACGAGCCCCCGGGTGCCCGTGCTCGTGTTGCCTTGACCGGTTTGGCTATTGCTGAATACTTCCGCGACGAGGAGGGACAGGATGTGTTGCTCTTTGTTGACAACATCTTCCGTTTCACCCAGGCTGGTTCTGAGGTGTCTGCCTTGCTCGGACGTATCCCCTCTGCCGTCGGATACCAACCCACTCTCGCCACTGATATGGGTGCGCTCCAGGAACGTATCACTTCCACTGCCAAGGGATCCATTACCTCCGTCCAAGCCGTATACGTGCCTGCCGATGATCTTACTGATCCTGCTCCCGCCACAACCTTCGCTCACTTGGACGCCACCACTGTGCTCTCTCGCGCCATTGCCGAATTGGGCATTTACCCCGCCGTCGATCCCCTTGATTCAACCTCTCGTATGTTGGACCCGAGGGTGATCGGGGAAAAGCACTACCAAGTCGCTCGTTCGACCCAAAAGCTCCTTCAGGACTACAAGTCCCTCCAGGATATTATTGCCATTCTTGGTATGGATGAATTGTCAGAGGATGACAAGCTTGTTGTCTCCAGGGCACGTAAGGTTCAAAAGTTCATGTCTCAACCTTTCCATGTTGCTGAGGTTTTCACTGGAACTGCCGGGAAGTTTGTCAGTCTTGAGAATACCATCAAGGGGTTCGAGGAAATCATTAATGGTGAGCATGACGATCTTCCAGAGGGTGCTTTCTACATGGTTGGAGATATCAATGAGGTCAAGGCTAAGGCAGCGACCATGGCAATGTAAATTTGCTCGAGCGGGGTGAATTTTATGAAGTGGTAACTGGAGCGAAGTCTGTCACATCATAAATCGCAGTTTTCGTGGAATTTGTTGGCGCGCATTCGTCGTTCACGCAATAGTCCTTGTCATAACATTATAGATTTGACATTGCAAATTTTTTGAGCAGCGTCGCTAGTACTGAGATATGATTTTTGAGTATCAACACAAATTGATCGATCCAAATCTCGACTGGTAACTTGTTTTCAAAAAATGCACTGCTGTCACGTCAGCATTTCATCATTCTGGAATAAGGCCTATAGATTCCAATTCATTTAACGTCATTTCTCACAGGTCACATTTCATGCTCACCCTGCCATGCATGCACAACTCTACCTAGTTTTCTTATTTTTTCTCCATCCTGCTGGATCAATTGGGTCATTTAGTCTATAGTGTAAATGAAAGATGATATTTGTATTGTGCGGGATGCCATCTTAATGGATAGGTTAAGAGTCCCACTAACCTTTAAGATTTACTAAATGATATGTGATATTTGGAAAGAAATGAGATTTTAATTTAGATGTCTTTTTTGTTCTCTCTAGCTTGATAGGTATTTGTTGATTGTTGTGTTTCTGTCCTGTTGAGTGTTTTTATACATTGGGCTAGTTGTCATGAATCAAGTTGTATGAAGATGCAGAAATGAAGATGTATGCAGTCACAATAGACCGGGTGCAGATGGGCATGAAAAAATGTATGGCTGTGAAGAATCAAAGTGCAGGAAGGTTCCGCGTGGTAAACTTTGTTTAAGTGGAAAACAGTGTTTGTGCACAGAGGGTGAAGAAAATTCTACCTCAGAGGGAAAATTTGTGCCAAAATTCACTACGGCCTGCTCAGCTGCATGAGCGGCAATATCGTGTTTTGTCTTTTTTTATTATGAACAAAAAATGCATCTAGTGTGGAAATTAGCCCAGTCAATAGCAGACAGACTAAATCAATGACCACAAATTTCCATCACAGCTGAAAAACACTACAGATATATGCACACAACCTGATAGCATATCAGTGGTCATAAATTAGTCCATACATATATTGTATTGTATTCTGATATCACAATAAAAAACAACACCCTAGAATTAGAACTTGATCACTACTTCATACTTGTCAACATCAATGTTTTTGAAAAGGCACACAATTCATGTCCTCTGCCAGGATGAGCCCAGCATTTCAATATTAAGCCAACATGCCAAGATGCAACACATGAGTTCCCTGCATCACAGTGCATAGAAAGATCTTGGTGGAATGAATGGATGACCTAAGCCGCATGTTGGTGTAGGTTCTGGAGGATAAAAACCAAAAC
>JALLPD010001696.1:0-11530 GCA_036940065.1 Cyclotella cf. meneghiniana | reverse complement strand
GATAATCAGAAAGAGGCAAAAGCATTTATCTTCACGCATCATGAATGAACTTTGTAGTTTGTTATTGGAGCGGAAGTTTGACAGCCCTCTCTTCAAATCTTTCACTTAGATTGCTTTTTAAACCATACGGAAAATATCCGCAGTAGTTCCTTTGGCTAAGTTGCACTTGAAGGATGTCTCATGAATACATAATGATGGCCTCTACTCCAAGTCCTGTGCAAAAAAGGACTGACTGTTGTTGAGCTGACAATAATTTACTTCATACGTATGGTTAGCCCGTACTCAGACATTCCAAGACATTATTAAAGATCTAAAGTTGATCGAACATCATCTGCTGTTGGCGATTTTGGTATGTTCTCGAAGGACTTCTACGTGTGAAAACGTAAGTAAATAGGTAAAGAGTAAAGTCGTTCCGAAATCTTGACTCGACTGAAAAGTGTCGTTACCTGCGTTACTAATTAGCGCGATGTGAAGTACTAAATCCTACGTACGCTCTCTCGCCGTGCGATTGCTTAGCCGATACATATTATGACTTCCTCATGACTTCCTCCTCATTCTACTACGAATCAACTGAATGTCGAGTACCCGATAGGCTTACGTCCCGCCAGCAACACTGCAAAACAACCATAGCAACAGCATCAACTGCCTCCGTCGATAGCCTGATTTTGTTAGATATATAACCATGCCCACCAACGCGCAGCACCGAAACTACAGGAAGACCTACAAGACCCCTCGTCGTCCCTTCGAGAAGGAGCGTCTCGATGCCGAGCTCAAGCTTGTGGGAGAGTACGGGCTTCGATGCAAGCGCGAAATCTGGCGCTGTCAGTATGCTTTGGCCAAGCTCCGTAAGGCCGCCCGAACATTGTTAACGCTTGATCCTAAGGATCCCAAGCGCATCTTCGAGGGTGCCGCTCTCCTTCGTCGTATGTCTCGCTACGGACTCCTTGCCGAGGACGAGCTCGAGCTCGATTACGTCCTTCAGCTTACCACTCAAAAGCTCCTTGAGCGTCGCCTTCAGACTAAGGTGTTCAAGCAAGGACTTGCCAAGTCTATTCACCACGCCCGTGTTCTCATTCGCCAACGTCACATTAGTGTCGGCGGCCAGCTAGTTAATGTGCCGAGTTTCAACGTCCGAACCAGCTCGGAGAAACATATTGATATCTCTGCTAACTCACCCTATGGCCAGGGTGCACCCGGACGTGTTGCCAAGAAGCGTGCCGCTGCCAAGGCTGCCGCTGGCGATGACGACGAGTAATTGTTTGATCGATACGGAGCGCTTACTTTTACTTTGTTTTTTTAAAATACCAAACCCAGCCGAACTAAAATAGCCCGCGACAATATGCCATGTAAGATTTACATAATATTTAGTTTTCCACTGTTGCTTAGAATACCTCGACGAAGCTCGTTTCTTTGAATGGTATTTTAATATACTCATAAAACTCATTGAGGCTAGTCCAGGGACTCTAGAACACTGCTGATTCGTTCCGTATTATGAAATTACTTGTATCGCGTTGATTAATAGCTTGCAACTTATTATTTTGAGTGGAATGTTTCATTGTCGGAAGTCCCTCACTTTACGGAATCAGCATTTTTGTTGAGTGATATTGTTTCACACAGATCGGTATTCGAAGTGAGTCACTTTTAGATAGAGTTTCCCCTCTTGATTTCAATGATACTCCTCGTGGGAGAATTCATAAATAACAGAAACTGCTCAAATGTCTGACACAATAAACAATTATCATATTATTTCTTATGTTCATGACAACTCATTTGACATAAAACACCAATCACATCGGGACTGATAAGTCATGTTTTTGTTCAACAACTTTGACAAGATTTGTTCAGACCAACGCCGATGTAGTCATTCAAGTCTACCTTGACATTCTCATAGCTCATACGCTGAACCCGATGTAAACAAGATGCTGGTTGAGTCCGACGTCGATGCAAGTCTTCCAGTCTACCTTCACATGTCCACTTCTGTAATGGTGCACCGGAAACAAACAAGATGCCTTTATAAGCTAAAGCAAATTCTCAACAATAGAAGGACACCCCCCAAACAAATTTGTCTTTGTCGGCACCATTGTCTCCAAAAAGGCTTCCGCTAAATCATCCAAAAAATACTCGGGATCTTCTCCCCCGCACCCCGCCACACCACTACCTCTAGAGCCCAATTTCACGCCATCCCATCGCCCCTTCCCCAACGTATCTATCAGATCCTTCGCGGTCCGATTCGAACCCGCAGCCACAGGAATGAAACCAATCACACTCACATTCCAAGCCGCCCTCGTAGCCTCATCATCCGCAAACATCAAACCCCCCGTCCTCGCGGCACTATTCAATATATCCTGCGCCGCAGCGGCGGCATACGAAGGATCGTAATACGTATAAATTCCCCCCTGAGCCCGATGATGTGTATGATGCGCATGATTCATCATGCCGCCGCCCGCTCCGGACTGCGATCCCCCCACGGGTATCATGCTCTGCGATGCGGCGTTGACGATCGCTTCTCTACGGGCGAGTTCTGCTTGTTCCAATTGAAATTGCTTGAGTCGTCGTTCGCGCTCTTTTTCGTCGAGGTGTTCGGCGTCGTGGGGGTTGGGATGGCCGGACGGCGGGGCGTCGTGTCCGTGGGAGGAGGAGACGAGGTTGTGATTGGAGACGTCTGGGCCGGTTTCGGGCGTTTGCTGTCGGCTGAACGGAGACGAGGAGTGGGCGTGTTGATGGCTGTGATGGTCGTGATCGTGGACGTCGTCGGATAATCGGCCGTTGTCGGCGAAGGCCGTCGATTTTTTGGCTTCATCTTGCGAGCCACAAAATGAACAGAGTTGTCCCATGATTAAAAGTATTGGCGTAACGTTCAAGAACTTGTATTGTCGAGTAATCGGAGTAAACTGGCGGCTGTGTTTCTTTTCGTTGTCTAAAACTTGCAGGCATCGAGAGCACCGATAAGAGATATATCATAATGAAACAATGTCTTCCTCCTCGTCGCTCAACTGGCAGCCAGCATCTCCGCCTATCTCCACGTTAATAGGGACATGAGAGAATAAAAAATAGTTACTTTTTACAACTTTTTGTTGAAAATCTATTTTTAATGACCGATCAATGAATATTTGTATGATGGCTTTGTGTGAAAAAATATTTAGCACCTTATATAATATTATTATCGCTGGACTTAAATTGTTTCGTGAATTAAGGTTGGTAAAAGTTTCGCCACTTTTTGCTTTGTTCAGTTTGGTGTGTGGTGTGTGGTGTGGTATTCTCACGAGGAGTATTGTAACAACATCATAAGGTAGATGATACAACTGTAGCACAACCCGTGGCAGACCCGTGCTGCTGTTCCAATCGACCCCTCCGTGAACCATGACCGACTTTGACGACTCCAAACTAAAATCCAAAGCCTCCGCCGCCTGCGGCTGGAACTTCATCGTCCTCATGTCCCGCCAGGGAAAAATCCGACTCTCCGAATTCTTCTCCTCGTACACCGAAGCCGAAAAGCGACGCATCCTTCGCGACATTGCCGCCGACGTTCTGCCGCGGCAGGCCAAGATGTGCAATATTATAGAGAAGGGGGAGTATAAGTTCATTTATCGGAGGTATGCGAGTTTGTATTTTGTTGTGGGGGCGCCGGTGGAGATGAATGAGTTGATTGTTTTGGAACAGATTCATTTGTTTGTGGAGGCGTTGGATGGGTACTTTAATAGTGGTAAGTGTGGCTTTGTTGTTGCTGCTGAGCTGATTGAGTATCAGGCACGATACAATACAACGATTGATTGGCCGTCATTATCACAAAATGTGTTACTGTGATCAATTTTCACGACTCGTGTGCAACAATCCTTCTTTTTAATTCATGTCGCAGTCTGCGAGCTCGACCTCGTCTTTTCCCTGCACAAATCCTTAATGATTCTATTTGAAATGTTCATCGGAGGAATGCTATGCGAAAGCAATCGTCGCGAGGTGTTACAACAAATTGTCGAGGCGGAGGAGATGGTCGAATCAATGACCAAGCCGGGGGAAGATACATCCAGTCAGTTGGATGACGGTCTGTCGTTTCAGGAGCAATTTCAGTTAGGGCGAAAGCCTGGAGCTAGGGGTCCTAGAGGAAATAGGTAAAATACCCTTATTGAGGCATTTAGCATCAGTTAGGAATCACTGCTTTCTGGGAAGATGCTGCTATTAGTTGTGTACAGATGGTGCAACAACCTTTTTACTATGAGGACGATTGTTTTATCAGAGGCGTATTTTGGTGATGCGGATGAAGTCTCTAATTGCTGTTAGACATAAATTGAGTAGTTGTCATAAATGGTAAGGCGCGATCTACTTATTTAAGTTCATTACATCTCAGATTATTTAAGAATTATTCGAACGCGCCGCGTGACTGCTCATCACGATCTTCATTTTCACTGCCATTGCTTCGGGAGATCTCCCCCAAGGCTCCCTTCAATGATGACTTAAACTCTTCTCTGACCTCCAGCTCCCTCAAATTGAAACCCACAACCAATTGCCACATACACAGTTCTGCCAGTGCCTCACCACTCTGCTCAGTTACTGTATTTGGACCGACTCCAGTTGGTACACCATCCTCTTCCTTGCCACCGATCCCGGCTAAAACCGCAGTAACCAACCCTTTCATTGCATCCAAAACCTCAGGGCTCATTGTACTAGTCAGTTCTTTCAACTCTTTCGGAGGCAAAGTTCTTATGTACAGCAACAAATCTTTGCGAATTTCTTCCTCTTTTTCTTGCTTCTTAGCGTCGAGTTCATCGCGAAGCCGAGATACCTCAGTTCGAAGTTCTGCCATGTAGTTTTCTGCATCGACTTCTATCTCGATTCCAGGTGAACTTATCGAAGAAGCCGCAGTCGGTTCTACAATGGTGCTTGTATTCGTTGATGTTTCTTGAGAAGCAACTGATCCACCGCCATAACGAACTTTGATCTTCCCCTTAACGCCAGCAACACCATCTCTCCACTCTTTATTACTACTTCCAAGTAACAACGAATTCGATCCCAAACTTTGACTCAAACTTAGTCTATACTCTGCATTCTTAAACATGTAGCCAGTCATTTGGAGCTGAAACATCAGACTGGCAAGTCTCTCTCCCGTGGCGACAGTTTTTGTCTCAAAGGCCATTTGTGGCAATCCTCCAATCAGACCCAAGATTGTAGTACGAACGGCATCTTGTACCCGTGGCGATGCAGTCGCAGTGAAACGAGAGATGAGGTCCGATGGTGTGAGTCTCGATACGACGTTCAAATACGGGTTGACTCGTGCAGGTTTGTTAGCACTCGAGGACGAACGAGCGAGAGCAGAGGACGCCAAAGAATTTCCTTCGTCTCCAGGCGACCGAGAACCCGTTAGAGGACCAAACTGACCCATGGAAGGAGTAGATTTATCGTCATCTTCTTCACTGTAGTCCTCGTCAAGATTCATGGCGCCGTAGGAAATGGGTAGACGATCTTCTGAAAATTGTTCCCGATAGCGCTTCAAATCGTCTGATTCTTTTCTTCGAATCCATTCATTCAGTGGATTGTCATCATCATTGTTCTTCCCGCGACCTTCATCCCGATCACCTCCAATTCGAGCCATCCACAACGCCCTGGATCTTACGGTGGATCGGTGACATCGTAGCAACAGTGTCGGAATGTTTCCGCTAGGAACAAATGCATGGGAATATGACAGAAGGAATAATACCACGGCAGCAACTCCGGTTGGACGATACGCGGTATCAATCAGTGGTGAGCTCGACTTTCTTCGATGGTTAGTTATCACATTCATCATTACTAAATTTTGGCTGGTAGGAAGTTAGCTGTTTTCTGTGGTTCTCTTTGTTATTGGGGTGGACTCACGTCACCTTCGGCCTTTTGGTCCAAGGAATTCGGATGAGGGACTTTCGGTGACTCTTCCCAAAAGGGGACCGACAGAAGTTGTAAATGGTATCTCACACGTACCTTCAATGTGCAAGTGGAATTTGAATGGCTCTCTGGCTTCGTAATGACTTAAATACCTGTTCTACTACTTCCCGCCACCTCGAGTCAAATAACATCAAAGGTATGATGGTACAATACAACTTTTGTTCAGGACATTATTTCATCAGGATCCACGTGGACGGGAAGGTAAAAAAATTCTCATACAATTTCATGCACAAATAACATAGGAAACCTTAAAAATCTAAGGTAGGAGCTCTAAGACACATGCTATCCATGGTTACTTTTGTTATGAAACATGAAACAAATATCATAATTGAATCACCCCGCAGAAACAAAGAAAAGGTATTTGATTGATGTTCACTTTATTTCCACACCTGAAAATCAGTTGATGATTTATTTTTGATTGGCACCATCGGGGATGAAACACAAAGAAACCGCGCCGAGGTCTTAGCCCTCCTCACATTTGCCATTATTCGCTCGGACCAAATTAATCAATGTATTTTGAGTCTGTTTCCCGCAAGTCACATACTACCTCTTTATTCATTTGTGGCTCCGCTCTACTTCAGGTGCGATCACTCCTGGACTGATTTTGTTGAATGATCTCCCATTAGGAACCTCTGAGTTGATGGAGACAAAGCATGATAAAACATTCAAAGAAAAAATCCACTGCATCAAAATCGAACCATTCCCTCTTCAAATTCTGCTGCAAGTTTCGCCGTTTGCGATTCATATTTCCTCAACCTCTTGGTTGGATCTTCCCCCCCAAACAAAATTGACGAAGGGTCACTCTTCTCAAAGCCTTCTCGACTTTCGGGTCCATGCTCGCCAGTTGCATTTTCATCGTTTGAATTATCTCCGGAAGCTGCAGTGACCAAACGGGTAGATAGAAAGAATGCGATGTCCTGTGGATTAATCGTAGACTTTTTGGGGACGTACACGAAATGTTCGGTGGCGTCTTCAATTGCCTGATCTAAATTACCAGTTTGATTCTGTGTATTAAAAAGTTACATCAATAATGATTCGTTTGAAAAAATCATTTCGTATACAAATGCATGTTTACACGTACAAACGCGGCGTTCAATCGACCAAGCATTGATGGCCAATCTTCGCCCCGAGCGGAATGGAGCATCCCGTCCCATGCATTCAAATTCTTGCGCAGTATGTTCGCTTGGCGTAAGAACGCCTGCTGTTGTTCGTTCTGTTGTCGTGGCGGGAGGCTCATGTTGAATGGGTTTATCAGTGTTGAGGACTAGAGGAATCTACCTGGTATCTACATCGCAATCGTTCAAGATGGGTGTCGTCAATGATGTACGTGAGAAAGAGTATGGTACAATATTATGGTATTGTACCACACACTGTAAGGTCGAAGTAAGTTATGGTACAATACCATATATATTGTACAAGGTCGTTTCGTGTGTACCACATAAGTATTGTACTATGTTGTGGTGATAATATTATTTCTGCAAGTTTCCGCGTCTTCGGAACGAAGGGGGGAAAAATACGGCACAGCGGTGGCAATTCGTGGATGTAAAAATCGGGATGGGCCAACCGTGGGATGTCAACGAGAGAGTTGTGCAAATGTGAAAAAGCGTAATTGCCCTCTAATTTGGTCACTTTGCGAAGTTTCTCATTGAGAGACCAATTCCTAAAATGTCTGTTTGACCCACTGATACGCAACATTTTCTACCTTTGACTGTTTGAGTAAATATAATTCGAAAACAGAGGTAATTTCCGCCATAATTATTTATCTGTGGTGATGGGAGGCACATCTGAATCTCATCTCACTTTTTTGGAGGGCTCCGCCTTTCTTAGGTTATTATTGTATTGTACAATACCATAATATAATTTATCCATGATACGTTGATCATTGCGATTCCACGTGGTGTCCGACTTTACACACGCTACGATCGCATTCCCTTGGCGCCGCTCCTCCTTGTTTGAGCGAGTCTTCGTGTTTTGTTGGATGCCTTGATGGCCCGTGAGAGCCATGATAATCAAGCGTCAACCCGAGCCCTGACTTCGAGCATCTTCGAGCTACCTGAGAGGCACCAGAATCGCTCACGACTGCCAGTTAGGAGCACGCTAGATGCTACTGGCGGTGAATTGCCGAATTTGAACTTCTGTGTCATTCACATCCATTAGATCTATCAAGCAGTCTAGGCGGTTACCCGCGGAGCCATGCCGTCTCGCGACGATGCTGTGTTGAAGTCCGGTGACGATGAAGTCATGATTGGAGAGTCATCCGAACCAGCTACACAACAAAGCCAACATGCAGATCAACAAAAGATCTCACCTCCAGATCATTCCGTAGCGTCGTCGGTGGTCGAGCCCAATGGGTTACCTGACTCGGCTGGTCCAGCCCGAGAGAGTATGCCGTTAGTTAGGCCTGCCGAGACTACAGACGGCATCGGTAATGGATTTGGGTCTGGGACATCATCCGCGACTTTACCACTTCAGATCGAGAGCACAGCAGTAAACGCTCAAAGCTCAGTATCCTTACTCAAAACAGGCGAAGGAGGCTCGCCTGGTGCATCATCAAAGTCGTCGCAGGCAATCAAGTTTGCCACGACTGAATCAATAGCAAGACCGCAGCTACCACCTGCGCAAAGTGCTTCGCTTTTGGAGTCTCCTAGAACTATAAGAAACGGAGCTCCTTCGAGCCCCATGCCACTCTATCCTCAAAACCTCATCTACGAGCAACAACTTTGTTGCCATTCGTCAGGCGATTCGTGCTCCGAGCCAGAATTGGTTGGACATCAGTATCCACTAGATTTTGCTCAAGTTTCAGCTTCAATGAAGAGAAAACGCCCACATCCTAGCAGGGATTCGGCCGCCGAACCCTCTATTGCAGACCCCGAAATAGTTGCCGCGACTCATGATGTCATAGCGCTTCTCCAGATTTATGGCCCGCTGAGCTACAGCCAATTGAAATTTAACATCGAAACACAGTTCGAAGGTGAAGAATTCACGCCGGTGAAAAAGTTACAGCAAGTTCTTGATATCCTTGTTGAACTCGGCGTCATTCATGTTTTGGACAACAATGCAACTGGTCCGAATCGCCCTGGGACATCTACGGCAGAGAAAGATCACAAAACAGACGCAACAAATAACAATCCCGTTTACTCCTTTGGAAGTGGAGTCCCGCGCATGGATGTCGTGCTGCCTTCCAATGTAATGGATGAAATACGTGATGCAGCAAACGAAATATTCCAAACGCGGCAACGTATTGAATTATTGCAACCGGTTCTATGTGTAGACAAGCCGTCGGCAAACGTCGAAGGAGGAAACAACAAGAAGCCCATTGGTTGTGGCAATGAGGCTAGACCGTTAACGCAGGAGTTTGTGAAGAATGCTCTCAGACAAATGTTGGAGAAGCATCCAGATATTGTTCACGACCCAACATATGCTGCAGCCCTGAGAATATTCAAAGTGGATGATGCTACACAACAAAGTCGGAATAAATCATCCACGGCGTCATCTAAAGCTAAGACAGCAAGCTCGAGAAAGAGAAAGAAAGAGAAACAAAAATCTACAGTTGACGATATTGCTGAAAGTGCTACAGCAGTAGAGTCACCACTCCATTCAAATAAAGATGCATCTTAAGGTTGGATTAAACTAAAATTCACGTTCTCAACTCCAACGAGACAATGTCTTCACAATGCACTCCATCATAAATAGATATCTAAACACTGTTATCAATAGATCATATGGCTTTCTAGTCAATTGTTCTGAGTGGCATTCAATGCATACTCAAACAATGTGTGTTTCAGGCCCTCATCCAAGGTAAGCACTTTGTCAAGCAAGTAAATAATATATCACGGTCATCTTCGTTGGATAATACGATTTCTGCCTTAATGCTCACTTGATTATTCGCCTTGTATTCCAGTATAATCCCCTGAGGTCCAGAACGAACGGGGCATATCAAACCATGAAGTGGCAAACATGTCACAGCAGACGAATTCGTTTCTTCTCCTACGGGAGAAATCAAAAAGGAGCCACAATCATTTTTAACACTGTACGAGAAAACTCCCAGTCTATAATTCCGATTGCCGCTCTCTGCAGACTGGTCAACAGTTGTCGTGTGGATGGATTCTACATTCGCGAAAACGAAGAGACCTTGCAGCATCATTGATTTAAAGTCGTTCACATATTCAAGCATCAATTCAATAGAGTGCTCTGCCTTGCCATTGCCGTTAACAATAACGAAATCTCCAAGCGACGAGCTTTGACTTAGTGCTTCTCTAACTGAGTGTCTGGGTTGGGGTCTGTCTGTCGACTCAACAGGAGCATGTGCATGTTTATTTTCATCAGACACCGGCGGTTTCTGAGTTTGAATGATTAGGCCTTCATCTTTATTTTTGGAAGGAACATCAAACAAAAATGCAATGATAGTCTCGACTAAATTTCCGCCTTCTCCAACGGCAAGGGCCACGACATTCCCCAGATAACTGAAGATCCATTGTCGTAAACCCCTATGTGCACTATTTATGGCATCATCTACCTGATTTTCGTATTTCTTTACCCAGGGCACGACGACGCGCTCATAGAGAACTGATGCGCCTTGGAAACGTGGGAGGCTGAGCCATAGTATGACGATCAGTTGAAAAATCGGGTGCAGGGTGAAATGAAGAATCGGAGAAAGCACTGTCGAGTAGAGATGAAGAATGAGCCAATAGGTGGACCATTGAAAAAATGCTTCTGAGTCTTTGTGAACGACGGCTGATTCGATGTGTGAATGAAGAAAATCAACGGAAACGAGCCGCGTTAGTCAAGAAGTGCACAAGTAGCGCACCGCAGCTTAGATTATCGATTAGGGGAGACAGACTTACCTTTTACGCTTGATAAAGCAGGTATAAAGTAGCCAAAAAGAATCGTGGACATCCTATGGAAAAGGGATGCCAATCCAAGGAGTGGAGCTGTTATCACGGTCGGCATTTTTGGCCAACAGCTTAGAAATACGTACGAATTGATGAGATTGAAACCAATAGATAGAAACTAAACTTAAAACAGTCTAGTGACGTAAATATTCATCAATACGAATAGGACAATTGTGGGGCTGTGAGATCGATGATGCAGTTCCATTGAGAAGTGCCATAAGCAACTTAGCCGACCTCCATTTTGGTTCTTCTTTTGGCAGTTGTTTTGTTCGACTTGTTATGTTCACTGCTTCACGACTATGGTATAGGTAGAGAGAGGTAGAGGGTAGAGCTATTGTACCATACCATAGGGTAGAGCTCCTTAGGCACGGGCCCAACGCACGGGTTTTCCCTAGGCCTCATTACATTAGACCAAACCCTATCGTGGTGTCTAGAAAAACTACCATCAAGATTTTTTCATATCTCTTGAATGGGAAACTGAGCCCGTTTTTCTCCTTCTCTCTTCCTACTCCTTCTTCAGTGAGATATGTTTTCACCTTCGACCAATACAGGAAATTGCAGAATGCATCAACATGAATACATAGTTAACCCTCTTACATTTATCACATCAAAAGTTGTTTAACTATGCATGATTCATGCTCGGCATTTTTTAACTATAACAAAAATATGACATGTGGGTGGCTGCCAAAATTCGTATTAAATTTATGTGATGAAAATTTATGTTTCGT
>JALLPD010001695.1:0-11529 GCA_036940065.1 Cyclotella cf. meneghiniana | reverse complement strand
GTCCGCGGGGCAAGTTTCATTCATGACCCAGTCTTCATACTGGGCGTCCGGTATCCATATTGTACTGGAGCCCCCGTATTGTAACTGGGGGTCTCAATTCGGGGACCTCGCGTCCCAGTATTGATACGGGACTCTCCAGTATCAATACTGGGACAGTTACAATATGGGACCCAAAATGTATAACTCATGACAACAAGGAACGTGGGCACGATCAAAATTCAAAAACAGCCCATGATATTCAATCTCGTCTTTCTATAGGGGAATTAGTATTAGAAAACAGTCGTTGCGTGTATTGCTTTAGATTGACATATTGCGGCCCACGGATACCATACCGTGGCCGTTCATATTGTGCCATGCTATGGGCATGCTGCGTGAGTGAGGCGGAACGGATGAAAGAGGTCAATGCCATCACGAGCCCACAATAAACAGACAATAATCCCAATGTCGAGAAATAAAAAATGATGTTGATCGCCACCGCCCGGCCTTCCATGTCGTTTCTTGTCGTTGGGAGAAAGGCACCTTAGTAAAGATTCAAGACGGCCAATTTTTCCACATTGACAAATCTCTGCCAAAAAGAAGCATGTCCACTACAGGCGGGGACGATTCAGTCGATGCGGGTTTGACAGCCCTTCGCTGTTGGCTCTCGTCGTTTCCGCTGCTCGAATCTTACGATATCGATGATACAAACGCGTTTTCGCGTTGTGACTTTGTTTGGTGAGTGCTTTTCTAGCGTTTGCTTCGTGACAGAACGATTGAAAGTGTGCTTTAATGAAAACGCTGCTAATCCTCTCGTGCCGTGGTGTCGTCTAACTATTTGTGGACGTAGCAAACTGATTGAAATAGCCGCTGAGATATTCGACGCAGAGCCCCCTTCGTCCCGTCGCCCCTCGACAGTTGGCGAGGCACGATCTGCCCTCCACGACATATTGGAAAACAGTGGCGGCATCGCACAAACAATCGAAGCAGATGACAATCCAAACTCGTTTGAGTATCAATACACGCTGCTATCCACACTGCTGTGCCACGCTCTCTCCGAAGCATGTCATCACCGTCCCACCTACGTACAACGAATCATGGCCATGTCAGGAGACGTGCAGCGTCAACTCATGCGAATCATTCAAGAAAACGCCGAGGGAGCCGCATCTGATGTAGAAGAAACAGCGGATTACTCAACAATTGTCAGGGGCAGCGCCATCCATCGGACCATTGATGAAGAAGGGGAGAGTGACGATGAGTTGCCGGATTCTACAGACATTCTCGATAGAAGTACGATTGTTGAGTGGGGCGACAATCATCGTGACAATGTGGCTGTCAAAACGATGATGATGGCAACAGAGGAGGACAATGCTTACCTGGATGAGGATGCGAATGAAGGTATCAAGATCTCTACTTCGGACGGAGAAGCGAAGCAACTTCGTGCAACGATTGAGAAGCTCCAAAAACAACTCGCTGAGTCACGACAACAAGAAAGTAATCTACTCCTGCAAGTCGACGAAATGCAAGCCCACCATAAGGCTGAAATGATTCGACTGGAATCCCAATCCATACAGACTGCACGACAACAAGAAGAGAAGTACATGCGTGAAATCTCAGAATTAAAACGCAATTTGGAACATCTTCATGCTGCCGATGTTAAATGCAAAGAAATCAACGAGGAAATGACCCGTCTCCGCGATGAACTCGACGTGTTGAACTTCTCAAAAGAAAAACTAGCCTTTACCGAAGAACAACTCAGAAAGTGCCGTGAGAAACTAGAAGATATTGGGGACGCCAAAACTGCTCTCGAAAGGGAGGAAAAAGCCCACTCTGTAAGTGTTGACAAGTGTATTGCATTAGAGAATGAATTGGCACAGTTAAAACCACTCAAGAGGCAGTTGGAGGAATACAAGGTTCGAGCTGTCGATTCCGAGGTGGCACTGGCTGAATGTCGTGAAGATTTGCGTCGTTTGAGAGAAAAGAGTTTTGGGTTAGAGGGGGCGAATGAAGCGTTGAAGAGAGGGGTGGATTTGCAAAAGGCTGAAGTGGGGAGTTTGCAGAAGCGGTTGCAAAGGGAGGGTGAAGAGGGGTTGCAGAGTGGTGGAGGAGTAGGTGTGGGAATGAGGTGAGGCGTCGGACGCACTATTCTTTGTCCTTGCAAAGTTCCACTTTGTTCACTTTAGGCTTTTACTTCTCTTCGCAGTGAACTAAACCCGGAGTTGATGCAGGAATTGAACATGTTGCGTAGTGAGTACACTCGGTTGAAGGAGTTTGAGGCACAAAGAGAAGCGGATAATGTTCAGAGATTGATAGAAAGTTGCGAAGATGCGAAACGTTTGTCTGAAAGATTCAAAGAGCAGTTTCTGTCAACGAAAAATCAGCTAGAAGATACTCAGCAGTTGCTTCAAGAATCGAAGGCACGGGAGACCAGATTGCGGAGCGAGGTTGCCGAATGGGCAGAACGCCATAGAAAACTTGTGGAAGAAATGAAAGATGAAAGAATCAAGAGCCACAAAGCCGCGCTGGATATGGAGAGAAAATTCAATGATGACAAGAAAGCGTTATCGGATAGAGCTCGCGGAGAGTTCAAGGATATGGAGGATAAACTCGCGTCGAAAATAGAGAACGAAAGAAAACAACATAATGAAAAATTGGAGCGTATCTACGCTGAGAGAAATGAAATTGAAAAGCGTTTCGGGCAGCAACTTACAGAATTGCGTCAACAGGCTTCGGCTAACTTGCGTTCTACCAAGGAAGCTCTGCAACAGAGAATTGACGAACTGGAGCAAAGCAAGAGAGATGCGCTCGAGAAAGCCGAGAAAGAAAAGAAGGATGAACTCGATGCTTTGACTCAAAAAGGCAAATCAGTCCTCAGAGGAAAGTTGAAAGCTGTAGAGGCTAAAGCTCAGGAGCAACTTGCAAAAGCCTATGCCGAAATCAAATCTATGGAAGAAAAACTGTGTAGTCTTAAGGCTTTCCATATGGACTACGAAGAGAAAGCCAAAGCTAAAATCACCAAGAAAATTCAGCGGATCAGTATCCTCGAATCGCAAAATAATGCAGCAGCAGCAACAAACTGTGAACTGGAAGAAAAAGTGAAGAAGGCAGAAAGAACATCGAAGGAACTTGTGGCTGAAAATGACCGCCTTCGCCGCCAGATGGGCAGTAGAGGCCCTGGAGGTGCATCCCAGACTCAGCTTGAAGAATTGGTGTCGGTGTGCAATTCACTGCGAGAGGAGAACCGTCGACTCAAAGAAAGTAATCCTCATAACTTTCTTATGGAAACTACATTGCCAGATACAACTACCAGCACCAAGGATGCAAGTCAGGGATCTTTGGGAATGAGTAAGTCTGCCCTCATCGAGTATCGACAGGAATGTGAAGAGAAGATACAATCACTGGAAGATGAGAAACGCGAACTGATTATGCGAAACTCTGCTGCAATGAGTGACGCACACAAAGCAGAACAACGTTCGTGGGAACTGGAAGAGGAGCTTACCAAACTCCGAAGTGAGCTAACAACACTCAAGTTAGCGATGCAGCGGAATGAACGTCGTTCGGAGCTGGCATCTGGTTTGAATTCCAGCAGCAAAGCACGAAAACGAGTTAGCAGTGGGTTGAGTAAGGAGAATGCTACACCAAACATTGGCCATAGGTCGCGCGACTTTACACCAACCGCCATTAAGAGCTCAAACAAGAAAAGCAAGAACGATGTACCTTCTCTAATGGACCTTGTCTCAATATCAAATACAAAATCTGATTCTGAGGCTCATAATGAATGCAAACAATCATAGTTTGTTCTTGTTGGTGTGTGTGCTTTAATCCATTCCTTACATCTTACATGTTTTAAATTAAATCGTTCTCGCTCTTTGCATCCCAGTCACAATCATCAGTAGTGCTCGTAATACTCGTAGTATTCTTCCTTGCCATCTGTATTCCCTCATCCATCTCATCGTCTCCGTGCAGGACAGTAAAATGAACAGGCGATCTTGGAGCCACACAACATAGACCTATCACAGCGATTGTCGCCACAATTGTTAAATAATAGCCGGGGGACGTAACCCCGGCTTTGTCGACAAGAACAGTAGCAATGGCAGGCGCCATCCCACCCCCCAGGGCCTTGCATCATGATGCGAGATCGAATGTGAACAACATTATCAACAAACAAAAGCATAACACAGACATGAAATCGCCCTTTTATGGCACCACTATCTCACCTGAGCAATATTGTAACCAATCGACACAGACGTGAGACGAGCAGCCGGCTCAAAACTTTCAGCCAGCCACGACATCATCGGTGCCCCCCATAAACATAAACTCAAGCCAAGAATAAACTGAGCCATGAAAGCACTCGCCGCATTTCCACTGCTAATCAACAGTATCATTAGTGGGCTCAAGACTCCAAGGAAAAATCCACCTACTCCCATTACTCGTTTTCTGCCGTACTTATCACTGAGCACTCCTCCTAAAGGAAAAATAAGACACACGCTGAAAAAAAGAGCGGCGCTGTTAACGAGGAAAGAATTGGGAATAGGAGGATCAATCAAGTCGGTCATGAAGACAGCCATCCATACAAACGTTAGATAAAATCCCGATGACCATAGCAGTGGAACCATTATACTGGCCAGGAGAGGCCTGATGTTAGCTCGACTGAAAGCAAGCTTGATAGGATTTGGTGGGGGCTCTGTCTTTGGAGTATTATCACCATGAATGTGTGTTGGATCTTGACGAGAAATGAAAATTTGATTGTAAATTGGGGGAAGTGACAACACAACACAATCAAACTCAAATGAGCAAAAGAAATCAATACAGGCTTACCGTCATCACCACCATGATTCTTAAGATAGTACCCCGAGAAACTAACGATGATTCCTGATAAAAACGGAATCCTCCAGCCCCAAGTATACAATGCTTCTTCAGAAAGAGACCGTCTAATGAAAAATGCTACCAGACCCCCTAATAATGTACCGAAATTGGCAGCTGCCATGACAAAACTGCCGTACAACCCCCACCTCGACTTTGGATGACGTTCTAAAGTAAATACCAAACTCGACATTAGCTGACCACCCACAGACAGACCCTGTAAGAGCCTGACTATTGTCAATAATACAATGGATAGCGAACCCACTACTGCATAGCCCGGCAGACATCCCATCGCAAACTGCAAGATGCCCGTGACAGAGATCGAATAAATTATGTCCAAATGAAACTTATGAGGTACAAAAAATTGAAACAATGATTCGACTCACAGTTGGAAATGCCATCAAGAAAATTGATATCGTGAGTGCCTGGCCATTCGGAGCAATCGAATTATGTTGGATGCAGCAATCATGTACCACGAGCCAAAAGGTATACGAACAGATGTTCTTTCTTTTCCCGATATCGTAACGTCCCTTACCTTTCTACTGCCGTACTTATCGCCAATATATCCCATCATTATTCCTCCAATTGGCCTCATAAAAAACGCCCCACCAAACACCGCAAAGCTTTCTATGAGTGCCGCATGACCATCTTGATCCGGTGGAAAAAAGACAGCCCCCAAAATATCTGAAAAGTAGCCAAACACAGCAAAATCATACCATTCGAGGACATTCCCGGCAACTCCAGCAAAGGTTTTGAGCCAAGAATCTTCCTTTAATGTAACCATGTGCTCATCGTGAGGTGAGGAAGCGTGCTCTGCGCGTATTACGGCGTCTTCGTCGTGATCTTCGTTGAAAGAGTGGGTAAAATTTTGTTCGAGTCCACCGTTCGATTTTTTTGTGGTTGTGAGTTGTAGTCCGTGTTCATCGCTAGGAAGAGCATCGTCGTAGTCTGACCACGTTCCCGTCGTCATCGTGGTTTTGTGCTTTAGTATTAGATAGAACTTGTTTGATGATTGATCCGTCACTTTTCCTGGACAAACAATCCTGTACAAAATATTATTGTAAGATACGCACCATAGCAGGAACGGGGGCTTTTTGGCGATTCAACAAAGGAGATTTGGCGATTCTGCTCTGTGCGAACTTCCCACCTTCCTCTAGAAACAACAATAGCCATTGATAAGCATTTGATACCACATAAAAAGGTGTGAAATATAAATGTGGGTACCAATTTAAATACTGAGCCAGTATTTACATTGGCATGCCACTATGAAATCAGTATAAAATTGTTTGCTGTGCTACAACAAACAATTTTATACCAATATCATGTCTTAAAGAAAAGTTTTCACTGAGCAAGTTTATAAAATGGCATGCCAGTGCATAAATCAGTTAAGGACATTTTGATATTGGTATCAACATAAATATTACTCCATGTATCACCACATTCATATCACTACATTGAAATTATATATGTTTTCCATACATTGTAAATGATTAAAAATGGAAAGATCAACCACATAGCTAGAAAAAGTTGAGATATAAAGTGACAAAATAATGCACAGATGATCCATTATTAAACTACCCTAAATCATTTGATGGTCTGTCAGCTCTACTTTGTTGTACTGCAATCCTATAAATCCTTCCATATCATGTTTTATACCAACCCTCTCCCCTCTCCTATGTGATCTGCTGAGACTAGCAACAATGAGCTCCTCCTCCATCAACATCATCATAGTGATTGCAAACAATACTCTCTGGCAAAAAGCCCACACACACATTGGCTCTTTTTAACTGTTTTGCTGCAACATGAATAAAAGCCATGATTTAAGTCTGGTATCAAAATAAGATAATGATAAAAGAACTGCAGACAAGCCAGTGACTTTTTATTACCAAGTTTTATGGCTACCCACCTCAGTTGAAATTTAAAAAGGCATTTTAAAGATTCAAGACTATTAATTGGCTTCATCTGTGAATGAAATGAAAAACTAAAGACAATTTGGCTTTGACAGAGGGCCTCTTAGAACATCTCCCTTTTTACTTCCACAGATCTTTGGTGCTTAAGATAGTGAAACAGGGCCAATATTGTGGGAATTTTCTTACAGAAAAAAGGATTGTGATTTGAATACAGCAAGGAAAGACAGCTAAGATTTCGGCATAAAATTTCACACTTGATTTTCTTTCTGTGCCCCTACTTTCCCTCTTCTGCATCTCAACCACAAACTACCACAGCAACTGCACAGCAGCTGCAGATGCAAATCACATGTTAAAGCAGCAATAAAAACAGTTCACTTACAACACAGAGTAGTTGATTGTGGATGGGATAACATCAGGTTTTCTGTTGTGATGTACTGGTGCCATTTTGAAACATGTCATGTTGTGAATGTAACAAGCAATGCCGTGGAAGGTGATATGGTGGTAGCACAGATGCTAGTGTCAGGCAAATTGGTCAGTGTGACATCAGCAGTCATTGCAGAGTCCTCACTATTGCTACCTTGCTTGAACCCTACAACAGCTTCTTGCTGTTGCTGTTGACATTAATGGTGACCAGTCATTGTTGTAATGAGGCTGATATTTGTTGAAATATCATGGCAACAGAAAGGACAACATGCTATTTATCTGTTTTTGAAGTTAAAAATCCCTCATGGCTGGCCATGTGAAATATGGCATCAAAATAACATGGGAGCTGAATGGGTAAGTATGTGTATGTGTGTTGTTGATAACATGGAAATGAGAAGGGTAATGCATAGCAGCTGTTGATAAATGTTGGGACAATGACATTACAAGATATGGTAATACTTTCAGATTTATTTACAGGTATGCCTTCTTAATTTGTTAGCAAATTTTTGGTGTTATGCATGTTACCTAGAGTGACACCAAAGCACTAGTATGTACCTAAAATACCTTGGGCTTTGGACAAGGGTATCAAATATTGCAGGAACATTTGTGCTGGAAAAGGATAGAGCCAATGAGAAGAATATCTCACAGGTGTTTTTCTCAGTATAATATGAAGGTGAGGAATATAAATATTACTGTGTGTAACACAAAAAAATACCTACTATGTCTCAAAAGTCACAGTCAAAAGCACTAGAAACCATTTTGATATTAAAATATCTAACAAGCTAGTAGAAAATATTAGAACCCAAAATATTTGAAAAAGTAACATGTAAAAGAATAGAAAAAAATCATTTTAAATGTCTAGCTTATAACTAGTAAATGGGTAGATAAACATTCACTTAATTTACCTAAGATATACACTTGCAGCTGTATAGCATTGAGGCATCTACAACCAAATACAGCTTTAGTGAAGAAGTCTCAAATCATATTGTTTCACTCTCCTTTTCATCCTTCTCCCCATCAAATGGAAAAGCAGGTAATAAGAAATTACCCTCTAACTTTACTTGCTTTTAGATTGTTTGTTATTTTTTGAGAAATGATAGGTTCTGAGAATTTTCTACTTGTCTAAAAATCAGACAAAAAGCAATTTTGAATGCACATTATTAGAACAGATATATTAGCAATAATGTCTCAAAAATGCCATGGCTTGAGAACGTATAACATTTTGCAATTTAAAGGTCTAGCAATTCAATTAAAAATTAGGAGAAAAAAATTGTCAAGACCAAGAATCTTGATAATATACCTGCAAGTGATAAGATAGCCCCAAATTAAAAAGCTATAATGATACATCAAAACTACTAACTACATACAAAACTTAGCACTACTTTAATAGAAATCTGAAGACCTCTAATTTAGCACTCCTCTTTCCTTTCCATCTTCATCTGTCCCTTATCAGGACAAGCAGACAATCAACAAATTCCTCCTGTCCTCTCAACCAAACTATCTATCATAACTCACAACACATGACACAAGCATGAAACAATAGATAAGTTTCAGGTTTGCCCTGTTTAAATGTGATTTTGTTTTATTGCAAACAAATAAAAAATATTTATTTATGGGATTCTTATGATGAAAAACAATAATGATGGTGGCATGGGGGGACAAGCTAGGAACTTGCACTCACCCAATTTTGTACCATTTTTACAAAAATACCCAGACAACAAAAAATTCTTTACCTTGCTCTGATAAACTGGATCAAAAAAATCATCTTGCCCAATCATACATTCCTTTTGCTTGCAGATAACAGTATGAAAACATTGAAAATGATATCATAGAATAATGTTGTCATTTAATGAAAACTACAAGAACATCTGATTTTGTGTTACCGTCAAAACAATCACAAGCCAACCAAAAAAGCTTCCACTCTGTTTATTTGTTTCAAAAGCAATTCATCCTGCTGGATCATCTATAACTTGTTCTTGCAAACAAAAGAATAAAAGCATTGGAAAAGATGTAAGAGAAATTAACCCAGCTGTTTGTTTGGTATAATGTTTCCATACAATGTCTAGGTTGAATAGAGTAAGAAAAATTCTACAGAGGAATCATAACAAAGTGGTACCACCAATTGCACCCCTTTAAGCTACATCATAGAAACACTAATTTTGAATTTTGATGAGCTATTTTCAAATGGTGACTAAGGTGAGAAGTCCTCATTGCATCTCAACAAATCTTGCTGCATATTGTGAAGCAATAAAAACAGATCATGCAACATAGTTTGTAGCATACCATAATTTCAATGCCAGAGACCCTAACATGTAAAATGATACTTTTGACAAGTCTGTGCAAAGTTAGTGATGCTAACACAGAGAAAAAATGTTGGTATCTATTGTATTTAACAGATTGGGCACTGGTAGTGTAGTTCCCATCAGATCTTCTTGTACCTTAATGATTTCTCATTGTGCCATCCAGCAATCAAGCCATCCATCATGTGTTGTGCATGCGACAATGATTTGTCATGAGTTGAGCAGCATAGTAGAGTAACTCAACAATGTCACAAAGAGCTATGGATATGGGCATATTGCTGTGGGTGAGTAAAAACAAATGAAGAGGGTGTTAGATACTCTGTAGAGACTCTACTGGCCAGGAACCACAAATATCAAAAAAATTGGACAAAAGGATCTTATGTGCCAGGACTTATCTTGTCATAGTATTGGTTACATGGATGTGCCACATGAGCTGGGGTTGTGGCAATGATTTGATCAATAATTAGTAACAGCTAGATATGTGTACACCATTGGAAAGAGCCCCCTTGAGTTAGTACATGTCAATATTTCATGGGTTATATTAGCCTATAACCAATGAATTATGCTTCATTAAAAATTTCATGCATTAAGAATGTGACAATATACAAAATAGAATGCTTCTACCCTTCCCATACTCTTATTTTTCATCAGACACCCATCCCAAACCTGAACAGTTCACCTGAAATTGCATGTGTCTGCACAGACAGAAGACCTCCACATAATTCCAATTAATCAACCCAAATGTGAACAACAGGGTGAAATGGCTCGTAACCTGCCATTTCTACAGGTCTAGCATCGGAATCTACCAGAGTGTATCTGGAGTGCTGATCACAATGTCATGGCATAGCTGGTTAGTCAGTTAACATGAATGATTCATTGGTGGCTACATTCAAGCTGTCAACAAATTCTGATGGACAATCTTCAACATGGTTGTCAGCTTAGTTGGTGCCGTTAGCATGTACCTTATGTTAGGTGGAGGAGGTAGACATAAGAATGATCTTCTCCTTGATTTTTCATAAAGTCAAATTCCATTTATTATACAAAGGCAAATTGGACTTCAAAAACTCAAGGGCAGTCAATATCTGGACTTGCCAAGCTGCAGAGGTATCCCTGTGTTTGCAATAAAAATGCCTAATATGTAAATTGCCCTGCCTAGTGTCTATTCCATGATTTACAATCTGAATGAAGGATATGAAAAGAATAGTGATGATCGGATACATATATAGACCCAATTTCAATACTACAAGGAGATAAACCATAAAATATGGTAGACTTGTATGATATGATGTATTATTCTATTGGCATAAAACGACTCACCCTCTCGTCCCAGTAATCAATACCAGCCAGTTTCCTCTGCTGTAACTTTAAGATTATAGGCTTCCACAACCATATCCAACTGAGGTGCCAAGATAGAGAATCCAACTTCTCCAGAGGGACTTTTCATCCAAGATGCAATCTTTCAAGCCGGTGTGACTAGGGGTCCAGCTAAAATGTTGGCAACACACACATCATACATTGGCCCACAATCTGATTGTTGGATGTTCTCCTATTCCAAAGGAAATGCTTCTCTCCCATTGAATTCAAAAGTCTCTGTGCTATTGCTCTCTTGTCAGCCATTGCTGTCACACAATCACTATCCTCCTTGAGATAAACCAACACCTCCTCCTTCTTCACCCCAATCAGAAACCGGTTTGCCATATCCTGCATCATCTTCTCCCTCTCTGCATCTTGACAAGTCTTTATTGCCAGGCCATTATCACAATATGTAAGCCGTAACACTCACTTACTCTTCCTAGTATGAATAAGATTCCATGATTCCTGGACATGCTTTATTCCATCCAAATCCTGGACTGTCTTAACTACCTCAATTGCAGAGCATCATGCCATAAGCCTAAAACCTAGTAAGGATTTTGACGGTGAAATTCACAAAGCGAAATAGAAAATGATTAAATGGAAATTATGAGCTTATTTCTACTGCTGAAAATGATGCTGCATCTCGCATCATGAGCAGAGGTGAGAAATAGCATATCCTTTTGGATATAAGTTTCTGAGAAACC
>JALLPD010001694.1:0-11512 GCA_036940065.1 Cyclotella cf. meneghiniana | reverse complement strand
AGCCACCAAACCAAAAGCCACCAAACCAAAAGCCACCAAAACAAAAGCCACCAAAACAAAAGCCACCAAAGGTTTGACATGATTGGCTTGACAAAAAGGTGGGTGGTGAGTGGGCTGAAGGATACAAAGCCTCCTACTACTGAAATAAACTGGCGGGAAGAAAAGAGGGCATAATAAATAAAATAAAAGTACGGTACTATCTATGGATATTTTTTTAATACTTTCAATTCACTAGCTTTAAAAATCCAAAAACACGATGAGAAGGCCACACTTTACAGACTCTTGGAACATTTGCTGTGGCCTACACATCGTAAAATATGGTAGTCTGATGTGTTGGAGTTGAAGAGAGGGATCTGACTTTTAATGGTATGGTATGGACGACCCATAGCACCCTACATGAGGGGGTTTCTATTGAAAAATTTTTGCATGCCAAAACCACATTGCCAAAATTGCACGCCTCCACTTGGCTCCAAAAAACACCACCTGGGTTGTGACAAAATCACACACATGCGATCTATGCCAACCCACAAAAAATAATTCAGGGGATTGAGGAATTTGCATGTGCCTTCAACCACATGCCTACCCTAAATTGGATCAGATCAGGATCAGATCCTAAATCAGATCAAATCAGATCAAATTCGAACAAACAAATTTTTATCTGTGAATGAAATTTTGCATGTGTGTCAAAAATGAGAAAGTTGATTCTTGTCCCATGGAGCTCAGAACCTCCCAGAACATCATGATGAGAGCACGGTGAGCTCATGGAGCGTTAAATTGTTGGGCTGTTGTTGGGGCTGCACCCCTGGAACAAAAAAGGCATGTGAAGAAGACATGTGTGCCTTCGAGAATTTCAATAGGAGGGGTGGCACAAAAATCTAGGCATTTTGCGCACGCGTGCGATTTTGGCATGTGATAAAAGGCATGTGAAAAAATTTCAATAGGCACCCCCTGAGCACATAACCAAATAGGTGGGGGGTACTACTATGCTACTACAACTGTCTTTTTCTATGGTATAGACATGACCTTAGTCACAGGAAATGTCCACTATCTTGCCAACATGACCGATTTTTGGAGAGGAATAAAGCAAGTAAATTAAAAAATTACAAAAATACAGACATAGTACCATATTACTATCCTTTTTATTATGTCCCCCGCCAGTTTCTTTTGGTAGTAGGAGGCTTTTTATCCTCCCGCCCACTCACCGCCCACCTTTATGTCATGCCAACCATGGCAAACCTCCCCTCCCTGTGCAAGGTTGACGGTCGCGTCTACCAATGAAAGAGATGTTTGGATTTGCAAGGGGGACTTATTGCTTGGGCTTTTCCTGATGCAACCGCCAAATGATAATTCGCCTTGGAGGCAGTCTGTGACTGCTGGGATGCATGGGAGCAACTGTGGGGGAAGCCACTGGTTTGTCCGGTGCCATTTTTTGGCAGACGCAACAATCCACCAAACTACCAATAACTTATTTTAATGTACATTTTACCTACTTAAATTATGTATATAGTTTCTTTTGTTATTATTGTCTTGGCAGCAGTCCATGACGACTGTGATGTATGCAAGTGGCTGTGGGGAAAGCATTGAGTTCATCAGGTGGGTTCTCACCACCAGCAGCAAGTTGCCACAACCAAGGCGGTGCTTACTACACATGCACCCATTGTTTGTGGAAAATATGCCAACAATTGGAACAAGTCGTTCTGGAGGCAGGAGAGGCGCAAACATCTTTTTCATTAAAAAATTAAACGGTCCTCTGTAAGCCCATCGGGTAATGTGTGGTGCATCATGCAACAATCATCCATAACTTTTGAACCACTAGGAGTTACCAGGAGTCCATCATATGGGCATGTTGGTCACTCAATAGAGAATCTAATTATGGGGAACTTATGTGGAGAAAACGGGTTTAAAGGCCTGAAATCACAAAATTTCCAGAAAATAGGTGAGATGTTGTAAAATGAGACAGTCTTTGTGAAATCCTTAGATTCCATAATATAAGGTCGGTAAGGGCATCTCTTGATATGGAACTGCAAAACAGGAATAGGTGATGTCATTATTCTTGTTATTTTCATTATTTTTAGTGACTTTCTGTGACGTCATGAGCAAAAATCATACTACATTTATTTTTTGCTTCTCTTAATACATATCAAAATAGTTTCCATTTTTGCATGCTTTCATGCACCACAAATGGTTCTCCATCTACACCATGGTCATGAGCATGCCACGATGATAGGTGGTACAAATCCAATGAAGGACGTCTTCTGCTAGCTTGCTACCTTCTTTGTCATCATACCTCCCATCATGGTAATTTTGAAAGGCTTCACGGCATCCAAACAACAATGCATTGACCTCACCTTGAATTGGGGAAGATATGCTGGCAAACCAGCTGCATGTAGCACATTTAATCAATCAATGTGGTATTAACATAATTAATTTATTAATTTATACATAAAAATCAACTTCAATGAATAAAGATACTATAAAATAATTTGTTTTCATTTGTCCCCATCCCAAAAATCACCTACAGTTTTTTGGATGTGACATCTTTGGAAGTGCATTTTTTGGACGCGCCATTGTTAGAGGCCTCATTCTTCAATAACATTGCAATGCTACCTGACTATTTCTCTGGTAAATTTATTAATGAACTGAACTAGCGGAATCACTAAGTATTTCATTTCAATTAATCAGCTAATGTGGTTAAAAATAAATTGATTAATCAATAAATATATTAGGATCAACCTCGATGACTAACAAATATTATTACAATAATTAGGACAAAGATTTTTTATGCAGTGAATGACAGAAATGTCATCCCTGTCTGCATTGGCATTTGATTGTCTGCTGCAACATAAATTCCATTGCCGCCCTCCTAAAATCAATCACCAATGCAATAGTATCCCCACAAATCTGGATTTCTGACTGCAAAAATGGCAGACTTGGAAAAACATGAAGGCCATGGGCAAGAATGAGCGTACTCCCAAGAACTCAGGCATTTGGAGAAGAGGAGGATGTGGTTCACCCAGCACATCACAACTATGGCATCTAACTGCTGCTGAACCTCCAGCAACCATGCATTGCAGTGCGATGTTGTCCAGGGTGCCATCATAGGAGGCCTTGTGGAGATGTGTTGTCAAAGAGCCATCAGAGGAGGAGCCATTGGAGAAGAATTGGTCATCTGGGCGCTGTCATTGGAGGTGCCATCCTCCAAGGCACCATCCTCCAAGGCACCATCATCCAAGGCACCATCATTAGAGGCGCCATCATTGCAGGGCCCTGTTGGCAGAGGCAATGTCATCGGAGGAGATGGAACGTCGATTGAGGAGGTCATGCACCATCAAGGGAAAAATTAATGAAGGGCACTCTTGCAAAGGGAGCAATCACTCTGTGAGGAGTCATGCCCAAGAGAGGGGTCCTGCATCTTCCTGTTTTATTGTTTTGGCTGAAACACATGGTTGATAGAGTATTTAATTTTTATTATGGCAAAACGCACTGCTTTTGCCACTATTCCACTTATCTATTCCCGGAATAGTGATTTTTTTCCCAAAATCAAAAAATTGGTTTGCCATTCCTGTTATCATAACTGGAATAGATTGAACATCATCTATATCAGTTATTCACAAGACTAAAAACATCACATGACATCAGCTATTCCACACTGTTAAGAGATGCCAAAATCAAACTGGAATAGCCCGTTTTTATTCCTGATATCTTCATATTAACAGATGCAATGATAAAATTCCTTAGCATTTTTTTGTAAAAAAATTGCATAAGTTTGACATTTTTGTCTAGAAATTGTTTTTACCCCCAAAATGCATAGAACAATTCCTTGAGAACAATGTTATTAAGGCTAGAATCAACTGACATTGGAATCATTTACACATTATTTGAGCATGATAGTATTTACTAATTCCATAGTGTATTGAATCTCATTTTGATGAGTGCTTTGTGGCATCAAAAATTGTTTTGTCCTCAGGAATTATTATTGACAATTAAGATGTTTCAAAACTACAATTTCTAAGGAATTGTAATGTTAACCCAAATAGATGATGACAATTACAATTCCTTGGAAATTGTGATTGTCGACTATTAAAACAAACTGCTGGCCAAAAATCTAAGAGATCATTGGTCAATGAGGCCAATCCAATACCAAACAAGACAAATATGATGGGAATCTTGTATGCTCTGTAGGAATCCTGGATAGAACCAATGTTGTCAAGGAAATTGAAATTGACCCAACGAAAAATTTCTTGTCGAAAATTTTCCAATCTTATGCTATTTGAATGTTTTTTACAAATGCTAAGGAGTATCATTTTACCAAGCTTTTTGCCCAACCCATAGGCTGTATAACAGTCCGTGAGATACACTGGCTGAATTCAGTTAAAATGACTGAATTCAGTTGGACTTTGGTGGTCTATAAGTTGGTGGTTTCTTGGATGGTGAGCATCATCAAACAATGTCAGTAGGTCAGCCAGGATCAAGTATGCATAACACAAATAACAACATTAGTGTGTTGTTGCCATTGTGTTTTGATGCAATTTCTGTGCACCATTGGCCAATCTTGTTGATTGGATGATATCATAAAATTAATTTTTCTCCCATCTCACCAATTATCTACATATGAATAGTACCTCTTTCTACACACCATCCAACCATCCGACCATGGCATGAAAGAAGCTCAAACTTGGGGACAGTGCTGAGTGCTCCGTTCTTATACATTACCTCAGTCCATTGAGAGACATGACGGAGGTATACCTAAATCACTTATGGACCAATTGCCTTGATGGCCTGGTTGCAGTGGGATGAAAAACTACTACTCGATGTGAATGTACCTTCGAATCTGTCTGTTTTTGTCATGAGAATTTTGATGGACTTGTGCACTGTGCACAACAATTTATGAAGGTTGTGAAACAAGGGGAACATAAAGATCAGTTCTGGGAGACCTGTCCACAACTGCTCAAGAACAAGTTGATGCAATTGTGACCAGTGACAAGACAGTCCAACAAGAAAAAATTCCTGCAAGCCTGTTTGCACCTGGCAATCATGCTGAGGACATTGCCCAAGTCTGCAATCAAGGGTTCCAAATTGATGATGATAATGATCGCAGTCCAGATAACATTCCAGACCCATCTGAAGCTGTTGATTTCAGGTTGAAAGAAATGCAGTTCATGAGATGGGATGGTATTGATTATTGTGCCATTGTCACCCCTGAAAGTGAAGGGCATTCACAGAAGAGGGGGTGGTCTCCAGTTGGCCTCTCACACCTTGTTGTCTTCCTGTTCTTCCTTCCTCTAAATTTCTTCCATGGTGCTATCTGTGTCTTCACCAGTGATGTTCTTGTTGCTGCTGGAGAATCACCATTGACATGGGGAGAGTTCCTTTATTTTCTTGGTCTTTGTTTTTTGATGGCAACAGTCATTTGCTTCTCTCCACCTGACTTTTGGTGTGTAGACAGCACCTTTGATCAGAACAAGATCATGTGCCCTTTTTGTTTCAACCGGTACATGTCCTACAGATATTTCATGACAATTAACCTTGAGCTCTGCTTTACAAAGAAGATCTCACCAGTACAACTCAACAAGTTCTGGTAGATTCATGATGTGCTCAAGGCATTCAATGAACACATGACAGAATGCTTCCGTTCATCTTGGGTAATCTGTCTTGATGAAAGCATGTCCATCTGGAAAAACATGTGGACATGTCCTGGATGGATCTTCTGTCCTTGCAAGCATCCTTTTGGTAATGAGTATCACTCGGCCTGTTGTGCAACCTCTGGTATCTTGTTTGCACTTGTGCTTGTTGAAGGAAAAGATTGCTCTCATCATGGCTACCATATCCTGACTTCTCTGAACTAGGTGCAATAGCAGGCTTATTGATGCATATGCTCAGCATTTTTTTTTGGAACTGCAAAGTATGTTGTCTTGGACTCAGGCTTCTGTGTCTTGAAGGGTCTCATTGAACTCAAGAAAGAAGGACTCATTGCTTGTGCTCTCATAAAAAAGTGTTGCTACTGGCCCACCATGGTACCAGGCAACAAGGTGAACAGTCACTTTGCCATGGAAGGAGTATAAGTTGGTGACACCGATGTCATTCAAGGTGTGAAGAATTGCATCATGTATAATCTTTGGGTCATGAAGGAGCCAGAATATGAAATCAATATGATGACAATAGTTGGCAACTTCATAGCCAACAGCACTTGCAGAAGACCGCTGGATTGACAATGATGTTGAAAATGTAAAAGAGTTTGCTTATAAGCTTCCCTTTGACTAGTACTTGTGCTACTGCCATGCCATTGATGATCACAATAACTTCCGTCACTTGTTGCCTAGCATTGAGGAGTAATTGATCACCCAGTGCTGGGAGTGTCGTGTGTCCCTCCTTCCTTTTTGCCATCATTGAGATTAATGCATTCCTCTGCATTTGTCATGCAAAAGAAATAGAATTCCCCATCACTTGTCAATTTTCATAGACAGTTGGGATGGCAAATGGTACTTAATCGCCACTTGATGGAATTGGATGATAATGACATCCAGAATGTGCCTCTGGATGATGGACATGACCGTGTTTATCGCACCTAGGCATGCTTTTGAGTACTAAAACCATGCCTGGTCATACACCTCAAAGCAGAGGTACCAACAGTACTTCTGCACCAATGGATGTGGCCATAGGGTGAAAACTTATTGTCAATGCCACCCTTAAGCTTAGTTGTGCAGGGTTTGCCATGGAGCTCATGTTTTGGATTTGCAGGGGCACCTTAATTGAGTCAGTGTCAGTTTAATCTTTCCTGTCATTTTTTGGTTATTGCAGAAGTGCATTTTTAAAAAATGTACTTGGCCAGTAGCTGTTAAGATCTTGTTATGCATCTATGGCTCTTGATATGCTCTACATACTGATACACTTTGTTTATAGTTAGACTGTATTTTTATGCACACCATGTTAGTTGCCAAACTGACTGATATCAGTCAAAAGTGCTCCTCACCTACCAATTACATATAAGACTGGGCCTTTAGAAATGTATAGGACATCTGTCAGTCACCCATCAAAAATGGACAAACTTTCGCCAAAATTTAACCAATGTTCAAAAATGATGTGTGGGTATCAATCGACTGCTTGTGAGGTCATCTACTGAAATCTAACATCCATTACTGGATGTTTTCAAGACATTACAGTTTTCCAACTTCCAAGAGGGAGTAAAAATTAGATATAATTACTTAAAACACCCACATTACTGTAGAGATGGTGACTTTTGAGAGGCTTTTTACCCGTGTATTTATGGTAGATAATGTATCAATTTTAAATTTTTTTGCCATCACAACAGAAAAAGACGATGGCTGCCTCTGACGCCCCCACCATTGATGTTGCAGCTGCTGCCGCCACTGCCATTGCTCAATGCAAAACCATTCTCCCTCGTCAACAAACAGTGTAACAAAGACATCAAGATATCTGATGATTTAATCCTTATTGCCTTTGATGTATAGCTCTGCTGCAAGGAAAACTGCATCTCATGTCTTGCAGGCAATAATATCCATCAAGGTGTTGGGAGATATCTTCTTCAATGGGGGGGAGAAAGACTCCTATGATTGCAAGACAATCATTTCTGAATGGTACCACTATGCCAACCCTAGTGGGTTCAAGAACAAAAAGCAAACATATAGGCTTCCTTATAATGCTTCTTGTCTTGGCAAATTGGCATGTCATCAGTTTGCCAATGTGACCCTTTGTCTTTCTGGCCTCTGCACCATTTTTGACCTTGGTCAGAGAAAGTGGGACTCCATCAAGCATAGTTGTAAATGTCGGCGGCATGTCTGCACATGTTGTCATGATGCCAACAATGTTGGCTGGAATTGAGCCAACGTCACCATGTTGCCAACATTGTGACTTGATTCATGGGTGGGTCACGTGTCGGCTGACGTGTCATAACTTGACCGCCCATCCAGATCCACGACGCTAAGGCCGTTACTCTGTTGGAGTTTTGCAGTCATTTTTTATTTCAAAACAGTACTTTAACATATATTAAGGTATCTTATAATGTTTTTGTGACTTGTGCACACCAAAGTACGCTAATACAATGCAATTTTCTGTGAGACTTTGCTATTTTTTCATTATGTCCAAAAGAAACAGCTGACATGTCAGCTGACCACGACATGTCATGTTGTCTGGCATGGTCGGGACAGCAGATTTTGATGACCTGCCATGCTGACATTCCCAATATTTTAGCGAAATGTTGGTGTGTCACTGGGGACATGTGTGGGGGGTCCAACGACATGATATGACACCGACATTTCCAACTAAGCCATCAAGAAAGTTGCAAATACTTTTGGAGTATCTCCCATTCACAAGGGTGGAGAGCAGCCTGGAAATAGGCATCTCCAAGAAGAAAACACTGTTGTGTTTGCCCTCTGCAATCAGTTCTTGGAATTGGAAGATTTAGGTGAGCCTGCAGCCACCAGATAGTCCGAGAGATAACAGAGGAGGTGACTGAATGCGATAACAATGACGACACTATCTATCTCCCAATGTGCCACCAAAAGTGCCTTCTTTTTCATTGATTCTGTGAAGGTCAGGGCTGGGCAGTCAGTACAATGCGTTGTGGTGGCTACAGGAAGAAGTGGGTAGGCAAGGGTGAACAACAAAACAACATTGTTGGATTGACCATCTACCATTGCCACTGGGCTCATAAATTTGCACATCTAAAGGTTAGCAATGTCATGCTTACAATTGCAACTATAGGTTTATTTTTTTCAACCGGCAGAAATATTTGTATAAACCTTGTTTTAGTGAAACTGACTAGCTCTCATCTGTTTCTTCAAACACATTCAGTGTTGGAGACAAGTTCATGATGGAGGAGGATTCACTGGATGTTTTGGGTGCCGATGATGATACAGCAGGTGTTGGGTTGACTTTGGATGGGATCAATCTGTTAGATGTTCAAGTACAGGAGTCCAGGCATCTGTCAGTGATTATCCCAGAGATGATGGCAAAGTTGGTTTGGCATGTAAGGACAGCAAAGGCTCAGAGAAAATATTTACGGGCCAATCTACTTGATGCACACTTTTATTCTAACATACATGCAAATAATTCTGATAAGCATTATGTTTTTATCTGTGACTATGCTCAGAACATAGCAATTCCTTTCTTAGGGGACCAGCAACCAGGAGATATGTATTACTGTCTCCAAAACATGCTTATGTTTTTGGAATGGTAGATTTGGTCATCAATGCAATGATGTTGTTGAATGTATTGGTGATCACCTACATCCTCATGTCTATTCTGAGAAGGAGAGGGACAAGGGAAGCAATAATGTTGCTTCCTTGATAGAGAAAACATTAGGGCTGCTGGGAGTTTTGAAAGAAGACAACCCTGGAGGAAAGCTTACATGTTTTTGACAATTGTGCAGGCCAAAACAAAAACAAAACAGTATTGTTGCTGGTGCCATATTTATTAGAGTGCTGATATTTTAAGTTTGTTCAGTTTGATTTCCTTGTTGTGGGGCATACCAAGAATACATGCAACCACCTCTTCAACAGTCTCAAAAGCATCTATTGCCTAAAAAATGTCTGGCACTTTCTTCAGCTTTTGGAAGTGCTCGATCATTCACATACCGTCACAATTCATCTGAAAACAAGCTCTGACTTTTATAATTGGCACACGCATCTTATCATGTACTACAGTGAATTGAAGGGTAAGATCAAACAGAATCACATTATGCACTGCAACTCAATTGATTTGTCTGTCAATGCAGCAGGGGACAAAATTATCCCCTTCAAAACCAAGAAAGCAGACACTGAGGATGCAAAACCTTCACACGTCAAAAATGTTTGCAAGAAAAAAGGTCTCAAGAGCTGCCAAATGGTACTCACCCAGAACCACTGCCCACCATTCATGAAAATCCTTACAGGGTTGTAGAGTTCTACAATAAATGGATAAAAGCGATTCCTGAACAGTTCAGGGCAGTTGCCTGTCGTGAGCCTACCCCTGAGCAGTATGCCGCTGTTACATTGGAGGAAATGAGGTCTGGAGTAAAAACATTTAAGAGGGCCCAGAAGGCTCGTAAATTGTCATTAATGGAGAAAGAGCCATCGGACAAATTTGTGAAGAGTAGCAACACTAAAAAACAGCAAAAAGGACAATAGAACTGGTGTACCCAAGATCCCCAGGAATGATTGATCTTCCGAACTTTGTGCGGCTCGGATTCATGCAAAGGAGAATACTGGGAGTGCTAGTGCAAATGCAGATTATACACAAGATGACGGTGCTTCTGCAAAGATGTAGAGGTTGATTTTTAGCATTTGAGGTGTGGATTGCAGCTGTTGGAGGACCATTGGACCTTAGGGATGTCGTGCGCAATAGTGGCGAACACAAAAAACATGCAGAGCATTGTAACTGTGGGATAAAGCTCACTTGTAAATTAAAATCTTCTTACCAATGCTTTAATATGAGCAATGACATGCTACGGCCGGTGCAATAATCGATAACCCATCAACAGCAGCAGCAGAAGTGGTTTCACTCTGATTCATGGTGTTCACTTAACTTTTGAAGGTGTTGTGAGCTGTGATGTGGTGGGAGCATTGAGGGGGCCTGTGTGTGGAAAATTCTTTGATCGCCATGATCTTGCAAACAAGAAAAATAAAAATCCACATCTGTCCATTTATAACCCTAATGAGGTAACTTTTCTATACTATGCATTTCTTAAGGCCCAGTCTTTTATGAAATAAGTACAAGTCAGAATTCACTTTGAACTCTTATTCATCCAATATCTTTGGCATCTCGTGTGACCTCAATATTTAACCTCTGTGAAGAGCTTAAGTCCAGCTCATCAGGTCCTCAGGTTGTCAAGAAAACTGCATGACATTAGCTTCAAATTGGACATTTTGATGAGATAATGGTTTAAAGTCCACCCCTGCAGAATTTGGTATTGTCTCTACATAAAAAATGATGTCCGATATCAGAAGCCTGCAAAAATGTTAGACAGCCTCACGATTGCACATGCATGACATGCAGAATCACAAAAAATTTGAAATTCTTTTTCAAGTGATGTTGCATAGAAAAAATTAAGATAATACATAAGAATAGTATGTCAAGGGGGTAATGGTTCATAGTCAACAAAAGAGTACAAACTACAGAGGGCAAAAACTGGGAATTTCCCAGTTAATGTAGGCTATTTCTAACATAGGAATACACACATTTTTGATGGTTTGTCACCAGCAATGCACACTTTCATAGTCCTGCATTAATGTCATGAAGGTATCGCATGACATTACAATAATATTTTTGCGTCGCATGACATCATTACAAAAGTGTTTAGGCATCGCGTGATATTACAATAATTTTCAGGCATTGCATGACATTACAATAATATTCAGGCATGCATGGCATGACAATAAATATATTTTAAGGCATTGCATGACATGACAAAAATAATATTATCATTATGAACCATTTATAATATTAACCATTTGTTGTCACGCTTCATCAGCCATCACTATGCATAACACTGCAGGCAGGAGCACTAACCAACCCC
>JALLPD010001692.1:0-11538 GCA_036940065.1 Cyclotella cf. meneghiniana | reverse complement strand
TGGGACCGGGGCAATGGAGCCTTTTTTCTGGGGAGTCCTTGCCTCTTGGGTCTTTGCCTTTATATTTTAGGTTAAAGATACTTTTTAATTTTTAGTACATAGAGTACTAAATAAGGCAGATTCTTGGCCTATGTCATGGTGAGATAAAAAGAGCCTTCCTGAGCCGTAACAATCCACCAGATGGATGAAATGTATTGGAAAATTGCAACATACCAATAGCAAGGGCCGAATCTGTATCGCAGGTGATTGCTGATAAATAGAATGATCCCATCTTCCTTCCTGCCATAGCCTTGCTTCCATCTCTTTGTGAAACAAAGTAATTCATCTTGCTTGTGAACAGACAATTTTCAACACAGTGTTATCTGACATGCTTACCAATGAAGCATGTTGATCAAACAGGGAAAATGAGAATCAAGACAAATTGTTGTCCATAGAAGGAACTCCTCAGCAACACAACTGTAGCACAAACATATTTGAATCATAAGTTGTTAAATTAAGAATATATTGTAATATTGAACTAATAATTTCTATATAATATTAACATTAATAATGTATCATTTGTTATCATTCAATTCCTTTTTCTGGTGCAGGTCTCTCCCAATATCCATCTGCAATAAAATCATGAATTGAACTCCTCAGCAGTGAATCACCAGCAGAATTTAGTCATGTTACTATGGGAGACACTTGTAAAGTGATCACCCACATCCATTAAATCAGTTGCAATTACTGTGATGTTTTCATGGTCAGTTGTCATCTCCACAAACTCATTGATGTTGTTGATGATATTGTTGACATTTGCCAACACTTCTGCCAGGATATCTGACTCACTGATACAAAAGTTGGGGAGCTTTGTTAATGCATTTACCATCCCAATAACTCTCAGAACTTACATATTATGATGCAAAGCCATTATGAGTATTTCCACCTCTTCTGAAACACAATACCAAGCACAAACTCAATTCTTATTTAAAGCTGGGAATGATAGAAATTGTAACTGTCCTTGTTCTATATCTCTGGATTTAACTGTCCTTGTTCTATATCTCTGGATTTAACTGTCCTTGTTCTATATCTCTGAATTCCCTGAAATGTTACAAAAAGGAATCACCATTAATGAAGTATTCAAATAAGCATTATCACCAACTAGTACACACCTATTCTTATCTTAGTCTTTCTTCATTGGTCTATTTTTGAGTCAATGATGTAAGTCATGTGCTTCAAAGACTAGACAATCAGGAGATGCACCCCCATATTTCATTGATACATCAAGAATATGACTGTGACAATCGGACAATGCTTTACAGTTGATTCCAAATTTGTTTTTGTGGCAACAGGAGAACATCTTTTGACACACGCATGCCACTCTTCTTTGCTTCCTTAGTACTGGCCTTCAATGTCCATGTCAATATGCCATCAACTATTCCAGCACAATTATTGATTCCTGGTGTGCTTACTTTTTGGAACAATGCTACAATTGTTCTCTGCTCTTCCAGAGAATCTGGGTAAGAATACAAATGCTTCACACAAATTCTCCAAACACAAGAGAGCACCACCGAGTAAGAAGTTCCAAAAAGACAGCAATGTCATTATGAGAACCCCTTGCCAAGTAGTGGATTGCACATGCCAATCAAACACTTTTAGTAAGCTCTTCCCGTCTTTTTTACCTTCGAAACTCTTTGATTGCAGTACTAATAAGGAGAGTTAGAATGGCATGAAGATGCCAGAATGAATCAAAGCTCATGCGATAAGCATGTCAAAAATAAATTGGCCCCAGACAAATGTAAATTTCATGGACTGATTTTTGTAGGCATGAAAGTGAAATATGACACTTGTGTGGACTATCACCCTTATAATGACATCGGCCAATTATCTACTCTGCAGTAGTATTCTAAGGTACTCATGAAGGAACCTTTAGTTTTTCAGGAGATGCAGAACAACCCCTAATTTAAACAGATCTTGCAAATAGCAAGAAATGATGACCCTCCTCGTTTTATATTCTGAGAAAGGATCCAGATCCAAAAGAGATCATACCGCAATAAGTAGAATCCTACACAGATCTTTGTCAGGAATGAAAATATACCAGATCTTTGTAGCAGTCTACACAGTTTCACTGTGTCATCAGTATAAAACATAATAAAACTGTGTAGAATTCTACACAGTTTCATTTTGTCAAAATGAAGCATCTCTGCTTCATCATGGCATCATTGTGCATTTTTACAACTAAATTAACTCATAAAAAATTCATCTGCCAAAAGTATTACACATTTGACTACTTTCTAGTCTTCTGGTTCTAAATACTTTTTGGCTCAGGTCTTTATCAATCAATAATCCATCTAGTGATTTTTCCTGTCCGTCTATCTATTGAAGTCCTGTCTGTTGCACATCAATCTTTGTTGTACCTGTCTTTTGTCGTTAGTCATCATCTATTTGGTCCTCCACCAGTTTTGCATTCAGTGTCCAGTCATTGCCCATCAAGCTACTGTCTGTCCGTCATCAGTAAGTATCAGCACAATGCCTGTGCTACATGATCCTACTGCTGACGAGATTCGTTTGAAGTGCATTTTCTTTGAAATGGAGCCTCCACGAAGCTCTTTCAAGAACCTTTTCTAGGTAGAAGTCTTGGAGCAACCCTTATAAGAACTTTGAAAAAGTTCACTCCAATGAGGCTTAAACACCAAGAGTGCAAATGCAGAAGGGGTGATGAGAAAGCCCCCATCCAAGATGTGCAGAAATGGAACCCAGTACACAAAGCCCTTGACCTGAAGCCCTTGACCTGAAGCCAAGTCCCTCAAGTGTACCATTGCAAATGGGTCCAAAACATGACTAGCAGTTTGTTCTGCATGTGAACATGGCATACAGTACCACAAAGAAGATTGGGCTGCTCCTTGCCTATGATGATTCCAAAGGGCACATGACTCAAAGAAAGGCAAAATGAAGGCTTTTCTCAGTGAACTGACCAAGAAGCCTCCAAATAAAGCCAAAAAAGAGAAGAAGACCACAGAATCACTCTTGTTGAAGGCAAGATAGGCAACCTCAAGAAAAAAATGAACAAAGCGGTCCAAGTAGTTTTTCAATTCCATGCCAACCTCCTCACAGATGAAGATGATTAGCCCTGGGACATCATTGTCAAGGAGCAGATGGATTCATCACTGTATATTGACCTCTTTGGAGTTGAACAGAAAAAGTCACCAGGCAAACATCCATATCATTTCAGAAGTACCAGTTACTCGACCTTCAGTCATGTTTTGCACATGACGTGGGAGAAAATTTGAGATTCTATGTCTCAAATTGCCTGAAGATGCCGGACAAGATGGAAAATTGTCAGTTTGTGCAACGCATTTTGCAGTTGAATAACTACATCGATTATCTCCTGTGTTTGTTCTACACCTTAAGCACAAGTAGGCACAGTCAGAAGGTATACTCCTTCAAGGATTAGGAACTTGTATACAACATCCTATGCATGTGCCGATTGAAGTGGTAGGACCAGTACCACTTACTCAAGAAGTGTTATCCTGAAGGGTTAAGCCCCTCTTGATAATCCTGGAGCACATTGAGGTTGCGCGCCCAGTGGATGGGAATCATACTGCTGCAAAGCCTACAAAATCCCAAGGCAGCAAACAGCTCTCCAAGAAGAAGCCTAAGCTTGCATGCACAAAAAACACGTCTATTAAAAAACTGCCATCTATGTCAAGAGCATGGGGGTGTGCACACCAAGCATAATACCATGGAGTGTCATTGCTACACAAAGGATGGAACCCCCACACAGGGTACTTTTGATCAGGTGGGAAGAAAGACCGGCAAAGACAGAAATTCCATGAAGCCCTACATACAAGTATTGGCTCATATGGAGAAACTCAAGAAGTCTCTCAAGAAAACCAACAAGAAGGGCAGGAAACGTTGCCATAATGAGGAAAGTGACAGTGATACCAACTCTTCCTGAAGCATTGGGTCCAGAGTGCCGGGAAAAATACATGTAATTGTAAGAAATCCTGAATCAGCAAATTATACTACTCCTGGTCCAATAAAAATACCTATTCTTTGAATTATCAAATAACTTCAAAATTAACTATTGACAATAAGCCGAAATACCTTGACGATATGCCTTTAAAAATCTTGAAGAAAATTCAATTTTGTCAAAAGAATCCAAAATGGAAACCAACTCACAGTTGGATGTTTCAGCAAAATTTGATACATCTAAGCCACATGCAACAAGTGCAAAAATGGACTCAGTGACAGCAGTACTCACTGTGCAGCAATAAGCAACTGGAAATCAGTTCTCGACAAAACTCAAACACTTGTCCAGGAGTTGTAAAAATAACTTTCTGATAGTACCATTAGACACAGGGTCCAATGGTGACCTCATGTTCCATATCATGTTCCATAAAAAAGAACCATTAAATGTTTCCCTACTTGAATAGAGGTGTGCCAAAGTCTTGGCATAGATTAAATTGGGGCTTCCATACCAAAGCGAGGCAAAGTAACAGTGAAATTTGTTGAATACTCCAACAGCAAGGAACATAAGATAAAACCTGATGTTGTTGAGTATGATGGAAAAAAGATGGCTAAGCAATGTTTGACCTCATCTTAGTTGTTAAAACACTGAGAGAGCTTTGAATTGTTCTGGAATTTTTCAACAATGGAAATTACCAATGATGAGATCATTTTAAAAATTTGAGACATTAATAGTCTGTCCACCAGTTCTAAGATTGAAAAAGCTCGGTCAGTTAACCAAAGCATGATTCATGTCTTGCGAAGCACTAAGGAAGTCACTAAATGTGCCATTTGCATCTTATATTCTAAATACAAAAATGCAGACCTCCAGTCAGTTGTCAACACCAACTGCCCTCGCCTCAGTTTACCAGATCAAAATGAGTTGGATGTCCTCAAAAAGTCTGAGGACCTCTTTGACAGTACACTAAGTGACTGGAACATGGAGCCTGTCTCCTTTGAACTAAAGAAAGGTGCCTAACCATACCATGGCATAACTTACCAAGTCCCTCAAGCACATAAAGAAACCCTCAAAAAGGAGTTGAACAGACTGTGCAAGCAGGGACTAGTAGAATAGCAGCCCGCATCTGAATGTGCATCCCCTTCATTTATAGTACCAAAAAGGACTAAACTGTATGTTTTCTCAGTGATTTTAGAGAAGTAAATAAACAAATAGTAAGGAAACTATTTCCTTTGAGGGTGAGGGAAACTGTTGTGTTTGCACTAGCCTATTAAATAGGGAAAATTACTAAATTTTAATGCATACAATAATATTTACTTTTTATCAAGTTCAAGCTAAACCCAAAAAATCAAGCATGCTCTTGTGATCTTGCTAGAAGTATTGTTTTGTGGTTTCTCAGATACCATAAAACCTAAAGAAGATTGAATCAAATGGGTGCACAGCAGAATTAATAGGTAAGGAGTAGTATTACCAACAGAGTGGGCTGGGTCTTATCGGAGCATTGCTCCAATAGGCTATTTTGCTCCGATAACCTATTTTGCTCTGATAGCTTATTTTATAGGCTATCGGGGAAAATAGGTCATGGGAGCAGTCTACATGAAAGTGTATTATTCCTACGTACAAGTGGTTGTTATCCAAGCAAAAAAAGTTCTTGGAACATTGATCAAATAGCCTAGTTTGCTCCGATAACCTTATTTTGCTCTGATAGCTTAATTTATGGGCTATTGTAGCACAAAGACTTTTCTTATTTTTATACATTCAATCATGCAGGGGTGCATGGCCAACTGCCATTCATCCTGCACAGTGTGAGCAAATGTCATTTATGAATCCAAGATGGCACCCAGCTGCCCAACAGTTGGGGCAAAACTCTCAAATTTGGTACTTAGTTTACATTATGTATTAAGCAAAAGCAATATCTTGTATGTATTATTTGCCTATCTGTGCAATGCTCTGATGACATATAATTTACTCCATTTCCCTCACCCTCATTGCCTAAATCAATACAGTTTTGCAAGAGTTAGAAGGTTTTACCATCACTGCTGCCCTTGATTTAAACATGGGCTATTACACCATTAGAGTGGATCCTGATGCATCCAAAATCTGCACCATTATTTATCCATTGGGTGAATATTCAGACCTCAGATTACCTATGGGTATTTCTGGATCTCCTGATATTTTTCAAGCGAAAATGATAGAGCTAATGGCCACCCTTGAGTCTGCAAGAGCTTATATTGATGATTTACTATGCATCACCAAGGGGACCTTGGGAGACCACCTGGCTAAATTAGACTTGGTTCTTTCCAGACGGCAAGATGCAAAATTGAAAGTAAATGCTCGCAAATCAAAATTCTGTGCCACAGAAACAGAATATCTTGGACATCCTCTCAAAAGACGGAATAAAACCACAACCCAAGAAGGTACAGTTGATACTTGCACTGATACCACCCAAAAATGTCAAAGACCTCCATAGATTTTCCAACACTATAGAGATCTTTGGGCTAGATGCAGCAAAATACTTGCCACACTCATGAGCCTTGTTGGTAAGTGTGGTCATACCAAACAATCCAAATGACTAAAGGTTCAAAAGACACCTTGGAACTGGAAAGGGGTACATCAAAAAGCTTTCATGGATGCAAATGCCACTATTACTTAAGATGTGTCATTGGTTTACCCTGATTATTCAAAAGGGTTTGAGATTTATACTGATGGTTCAGAGAGATAACTTGGAGCCGTCATTACTCAAACCTCAGGCCAATTGCTTTTTTCAGCAGAAAACTCTCTGCTTGTCAGCAAAAATACTGTGTACTTAGCCATACTCAAAGCACTAAAAGAATTCAAAGGGATGCTGTGGGCCAGAAAATGGTAGTCTCTACAGATCACAAAAATCTGATGCAAGATGCTCTTGGTTTAACCTGTGGCAGGGTATACCACTGGACATTATTTCTGGAAGAATATGGCCCTGAAATTGCTTACATTAAAGGAATCCACAGCACATTTGCAGATGTGATTTTACATCTGACTTTGGTCACAGTGAGGGTAACAAGGAAATTTGGATGATATTCACAAAATGTTGGTGCTTTTACAAAAAGCAAGCTGAAAAAACTACATCCCCATCCACTCACAAAGAACTCATGAACTTTGTGTTTGTGAACCGTAGCAAGGAGATGGCAACTTCCCCTTATGGGGGAGATTGCAGAAACTCAGACCAAGGTAAAATGCTTGATAAACTCACCTTGCTTGAGAAATACAAACTTTAGCTTATTGAAGACATTCACATTTTTTGTAAAATGACAAACCTGTGATCCCATGAGAACTACAACAGCATGCAGTAGAATGGTATCACCATTACTTGCAACATCCAGAAACAACATATCTAGAAGAGACTCTTTGTGCTGCAATGCATTGGAAAGGCTTGCAACATTCTGTCAGCACCTATGCCAAAAAGTGCCAAATATTCCAAGTTGACAAGAGATGCCTGTGGATATGGTAAACTACTTACAAAGCTAGTGGTTTCAAAACACTGGGAGACTCTCTGTGTGGACCACCTGATTAGATCCTTCACTCTCAAAGGCCAGGACAGCACTGAAATTGACTTTATATGTGTCACAATGATAGATCCAGCTACAAGTTGGTTTGAAATTATAGAACTACTGATAACTGAATTCAATTCAGCTATTCCCTCAGGTAAAAAGGGCTGCAAGGGTATTCACACACATAAGAAACCTAAAGAAGCTTATTTCAATAAATCATCAGCACAAGATGGCTATTTAGTAAAAAAGATCTGGTTTAGTCATTACCCATGTTGTCAAAAGATCATCTATGACAATGGAAGTAAGTTCTAGCTCAATTTTGAAACCCTATATGAATCACACAGTATCAAGCGTAAACCAACCAGCATCAAGAACCTTCAAGCGAATGCAAGACTGGAGCAGATGCATCAAGTAATCATGACAATGCTCCACACGACTGAGTTTGATATGGTTGACACAGTGGTTCCCAATGACATATCAGACTTTCTAATGGATGGTGCTTGGGCTGTTTGATCAACATACCATACAGTACTTAAAGCCTCTCCAATGCAGCTATCTTTGGTAGGGACATGCTGTTTGACATTCCCTTCCTAGCTGGATGGAACAAAATAAGGGATCATAGGCAACACCCAATGTTAAAACAAGTCTAGCATGGACTGGGATTATAAGATTGGTGATAAAGTACTAATTCATAACAAGGTATTCTCCACAAATCAGAAAGCAAATACCATTGTGATCATTGGATTATATTGTCCATACAAGTTAGACAATCAGGGTTCAATTTAGAACAAAATCAGAATGATTAAACATTAGGAGAGTAACACCATACTTTAAAAATACAGAAACATAAATTAAATCTCATGTCACAAACTTTTACTCCTCTCTCCATCATAACTTATGCTTCAACATCACTTCATAGTCACTACAATGTGGAACAATAGCAAGAAATTGCAAAATAGTAAGACTTGAAGATCTCACACCTTGAAGGTGAGGAAAAGATCCAGATCCAAAATGGATTCTGACAAACCTGCTCAGGTTTCATACCAAGTTAGGTAGAAACCTAAGATCATCTTACTGAGTCAACAGCATGAACATACCAAAACTGTGTAGAATAATACACAGTTTTGTTTTTCCAAAAGAATCATCTCTGCTTCATTGTGGCATCATTGTACTTCACTTTTACTCTTAATTTAACTCATAAAAAAATCATCTGCCAAGTATTTCACATTCGAGTACTTTCTAGTCTCCATAAGATCTAAATACATTTTAGCTCAGGTCATTACAAAATGTTTTAAGAATCTAATTTTTTTGACAATAACAAAAGAAACTGATTAGATAATGGTCAAAAATAAGTTACAATATCTAATTCATGGATTCAGTGGATTGTTGTGTCTGCTGGTAGAGTCACGAGTCATGAATTGTGATCCAAACATTGACTCATGTTTGTTTGTTGGACCCACCTTTGAAGGATGGTGCAAGTGGTACAGCAACATGGTAGGAATGACAAACCTGGAGATTCCTGCCATCACCCACAATGATGTGGCAGTGCTGTGCATCAATGCATCCCAGTGTCTGGTTGGCAAACAATGGTGGAGAGATGCCATAATCCCATATTCAAATGAGGACACAGAGAGACTTTTTCATAGGAAGACACAAGTGACATGGGGTGAGTGCTTCGAGCAGTGGGACAATCAAATACAACAGATACCTTGGCACCATTGCGTGCACCAATGGCCATCTTCAGTTGTTAGTAAGTATGGCAATTGCTGTTGCACAGGGAGTGGAATGGTTGGGACAACATACCGGTGGATGGTGAGTGGGCTGGAGGATATAGAGCCTCCTACCACTAAAATATAATGGCAGGAACAAGCTGAGGCATAATAAAAATGATTGAAATACATTTGTTACTATGATTATCATTCTTTTTATGGTTTTACTTCACATGCTTTATTGCACCAAAAATACAATGTGTAGGCCACACTTTAAAGAATCTCAGAACACTTGGTATGGCATACACACCATATTTACAGTAAATGTAAAGTATCTTTTGAATGATGGGTGCCTGGAAGACACTTAAGCGTATTCATTAAATACAAAAAGTGCTAAATTTATGACTTCTTACAATGTATCTAGTTTTCTGTAACTTTCAATCACTTCCTAATTTTTGTGGCCAATTTAATTTGCTGACCCCAAGACCTCCCTCCAATCTCTTAAAGTTTGACTTCATTCTCAGTCACTTATCTTTGATTATATTTGGTTATTCCAAATTGCCGCCAAATCCCTTCCAAATATTCAAATGTGTGATTTTTTCTTCCAAACAAAAAAATGGAAAAAAGGTGACATGTCTGGACAGGCTATTTTTTGTCCGAATTATTTTTCTGTTCCTACCTCAATGAAATAACCAAATATCCAAATACATCACATGCATTTTCATGCATTAGACAACCGGTCTGCACGATCCACCAGTAAAGGTCCTATAATTTTTCTGGACCAGAGGGAGTGTCAGAGGCAAAATGTAAAATCGCACCATATTTTTTGGAGTGTGTTAGTCATGAAATGTATAGTTGCGCCATATTTTTTGGCAACGCTTTGCCAAAATAACCATTTATGTGCTGGAAAAGGCAGTTTGGAAGGATTAGGAAGAAAAACATTTATAGCATGAAATTAATCCCAATCCAAAGCCTATGCCAATATTGGCTTAGGTTTACAAACCTACACCAACATTGGCATAGGTTTATGGGAGGGTCAAATTTCACAATGTTCTGCTTCCTTTGAAGCCCGGCCCACATCACCATTGAATTCTATATCCCTAAATAATACAAAACATCTTAAGATCATATCTTGGTCACAAAAACTTCAGACAAAATAATACTTTCAAGGTCTCACAGATTTACTACTCTGACCCAGTGAACCCGTGAATGGCACATTGCCAATCTTTATGTCCAAGACATATTTCTTTATTTCGATTGTAAAAGATACTCTAAAACTTCAGCAACAGCCCCAGATTATTTTGGCTGGAGTGTCAAGGTAGTGTGGTGCTAACTTGGCAAAGGGCAGCATCAAACTTGTCGCGAAGGCATGGGGTGTTGGTGCAGTGGGGGCCAGTCATGATGCTGCGATGTTGTGTAAGTGTCAGGCAACTGTGGTGAGATTGAACACAGTACTCCAATGATTGTGCGAGATGTGTGAGACAAATAGCATTCTTGGGAAAGTATGTTTTCTATCTATACTTTGCATATTCATATGATTCAGGAATTTTAAGCCTTAAGCAAGTGTCAGTTCAATGTAAATCTATGCCAATATTGACATACTTATATAAAAAGATAATAAAAATGAAATGGAAATCTTGACAAAGGTTAAGTATTAAGAATGATTTGTTCATATTGGGGTAAGAGAGGCTCTCCCAAATCACAACCAAATTTGTTCTACATAAAAATTTTGGAAATCATGTTATGTCCTGTTCTGGCTCTGGTTGCTTGTCACATCCCCACTCTCTGTTATCACAATCAAATTCTTTCTCTGTGAATTTCATGCCTTGGGATTGAGCAGTTAGGGGGTGTTTTGGGGGAGTTTCCTTGTGACCGAAGGTGGAAGAAATGGAACAGAACATAAAATCAAGCCTTTTAGACTCCAGACTAAGAGAGTGGATTTCTTATCCATTCATAAGGTTAAAATAAGTAGAAAACTTAAAAAAAATGAGCTTTTTTGTAAGTTTAAGCCTAACCCTTTTTGTAGGAAGTTAATTCCTGCTAATTTCACAAAGCATTCATTGCATCCTATGATCCATGTAATGTACAACATAAAATACAATTGAGTCAAATTGATGGGCAAATGTGCACACCACATCATGAAGTCTGATTTTGATTGATGTGACTCACTGCCATTTGTGCTCATACACTGGTTCATAGGTATGGAACGATACATTAAAAAGAACTCATTAAAAAGAACTCGGACACAATCTTGTTGCTGAGACTAATTTCTGAATAAGCTGAAACGATTGTTTCAGCTTTCCATATATTTCAGCCAAATGGCTGAGATTTTTGAATAACCTGACATTCTTGA
>JALLPD010001691.1:0-20951 GCA_036940065.1 Cyclotella cf. meneghiniana | reverse complement strand
AGAGGAACATCATTTTTTATTATGTGACTCCTACCTTTATGCACATGTAGGGTTAGAGAGTATTTGGTAGTTATTATGTTATTTAAGAAATTTGACTCCACATCAATGAATTCTGTTAGCAAGGCTGTTAGCAAAAACAAATGTTGTTAGTAAGAATGTTAGCACACACAGAAAATCGATCAAAAAGGGTAAACAAATATTATCACTAACGTTTTTACTAACAAATGTGATGTTGAGCAAAATTTGATGTGGTATAAACCTACATGCAGTTGTTAGTAAGTTATTTTCATTTTACTAACAGCCAACTAATAATCCGTTTGCAGTGTCAACAACTGGACCATATGAGGCTAGAAAGCATTTGTTGCTAGCCAATCCTATATACATAGATGACCAGCTCTTTGGTACACACTTCCCCCTTGTATACAAAAAGAGCCTCTATGCATGGGTAGGACAAACCAGACAGCATCAGTTCTCACTGTTACATTTTTACTAGTTATTATCTTGTAGTGCTGCTGGTTTGGTTTCCACCCAACAGAACCTACACAAACATTCAGCTTAGGTCACACAGCCAACTGCCATTAGATATTAATAAATGAAGTTGATACAAATCAAATTATCTTCACTATATAACAATCAGTTCTAGTGGTGCGACGGTAAGATGATATGTTAGGTGGTTCACAGCTGATATTTTTTCAATAGCATGATGTTGCTTAGAAAGTTAAAGGTGTTTGGTTGAGATGGATTCAGAAGATATGCAGCACAGAAGATGCAGAAAACCATCATCATAGCATCAATTCATGGTTGGCCTCAACAATATTAGTTTTTGCTGCATGTCCTTTTTGAGCTTGTGTTTTATTGCAAAGGATCTTACAAGAATTGGATAACATCATAAGTTCATCAAAGCTTCAAATAATTTTTTCATTTTGTAAACAATACAAACAACAGAACAACTGTTGATTTATTTTAGAAGAATAATCAAACTTATTGCCATTATGATAACTTTCATGATAGAAGTGTAAAACTTTAGATATCCAGTACTTCTCACCCAATGGAAAAATAAGAATGATATGGCACCAAATTTCTCTATGTTAGAGACACCTTTCCCACTTGGCACACATGTTCTCAAGAATTTTTCCAGAACTAAGATTTGCCAGTGAAATTCAATGAAATACGAATACAAAAGATATGTCAAAAACATGAAAAGGCAAAAGATGAGGAAAAGATGAAAACATAAGAAAAGATAAAATTAGATGAACTTGTTATAAAACGATTAAGTTTCATGTAGAAACTAGACTAGATTTGTCGTAAAAGATGATGCAAAGTTGAAAAAGACGAAAGCACCAATTAATGTGATTGAGAAGAATATTGATTCACACCCCCATCCAATTACCAATACCATGCACCAACAATATAACACAACAATAGCCAAAAAGATGAGATGATAATGCCAAACAACTCCTTGTCTTGTCAGTCACATTAGAGGGGGAAGATAATTATCTCAAACATTGAATAAATCACCCAAGAATTTGTAACAAGCATTATTTTTTCAAGCACTGTGCCCTTTCCAGCCAACAGAGGAAGACTCAGGCCACATGCACTTGAAAAATGCACTTCTCAACAAGAACAGCTCACCTTTGCCAATGTTTGAGGCCACTGTCGACAAAAGTTCAGATAACTATGAAAACAACTACCTTCTACTTATCAGCCCATTCAGCAATACTGCAGTCCCTATCAACAAAGAGCGTCCTGCACAAGCCGTAGATGCACTCACTGCATGAGTTCTTCATTGTAGATCAATGTGCAATCTCATTGCTACATTGATCTTCATTGCAGTCACCACCAACCATGATGCTAATGAAAAAGAGCTCAGCACCCTTGAATTCATTGCTTTCAACCTGGATGTTTACAAGTAAAACATTTATATTTAGAGAATGCAAACTCCTTGTTCTACAGTGCAACATTTCATCCAAAGAACCAAAGCACTTCGTTGGAGAAAATTTGGCCAGATTCGTCATATGAACAATGGTACCCAAGATGAGATCTGATACATAGAGTAGAAGATTGTTCCCCTTATTTTCGTATGAAGCCACTTGTCACCAAAAGGAAATCATTTTGAATATGCCTGTCAACACAGATTTGTATGACTTCATGCTTGAACACCCTATTGTTCCTCCTGAAGCTGAGTATAAGGCCACACAGATCCTATGAATGACTTTGGCAAGGCAAGAAAAATGACATGCTGTTGACAATGAAAGAAGAATGAGGGTCAATGATAGGGCCTTGACCTCTCCAAAGGCTGTTCCTCATCCACCTCCAAATGATGGACATTGGGTACCTCCAAATGCCCATCCTTTATATCGTTCAACCTACAACTACATGCAGCTTCTTCCACTTACCCAGCAGCTACAGTTCGCACCTCCTTAAACTAGAAACTCCATAGTTTGCTGAAAATACAAATGAATTAGTATATTTGGGGCCAGAACAGAAGAGTCGGATGGGCAGGACAGAAGGGGTTCACATTTTGGGCTTAGATGTAACAAAAATGCCACCAGTGATATCACTGTGTGGCCACATATATATAAACTGCTTTGTATTTGCTCTTGATAGAATTTAATTTGGTCACTGGCTTCAGAGACATTTTCCTTCCTAAAGCAATGACCAATTGTTTCAATGCAACACTGTGAAACATAGGACTGAATCAATAGAAAAGAACTCATATACTTTTGTTACACAATAAAGAATATGCTTTGTATATTGTTTGAGTATTATTTTGAATCAAAGGCCAAAGCCCCAAAAAGATACAATCCATGGAGCCCTGCAAGGACTGATAAATGTCTCTGGAAAATACCAGTGATTTATCTGTTGAAAAAATGTTATTTTTCAACATCATATGGAAAGTGTTTGAAGGACATCCAACATATGTTAGGGGTGTGCCTCTCGTGCATTATTTCTTTTTACAAGCCCTGTCTTTCATAGTCCATCGAAAAATAAGGAAAGACCAAATGGATAATAAAAAATTAAGAACCGAAAATTAAATACCGCAGTCCCTTACAATATTACATTTTGAGAGTCTCACCGTACTTTTGGCATTGTGTGCATACCCAACACTCCCATGACATTACCAATGCAAGGGTCCTTATTTGGTCATGCTCTTCCTTGCTTGCCTGAACAGATATCTTTCCAACAGCATTCGCTGCCACAAACAAGTGCCTGGACTAGCTAAATCATCATTGTGCGAATCAAAATTTTATGATTCAATGTTGCACTGATGTTAGACAGTAATAAAAGAAACTACCAAGAAGAATACGACTACCATGAACCATTCACTGTTAGTTTTATGGTACAACTTGAGGAACTATTCTACAAAATACAAAAACATTGGTTCACAACGAGCAAACACTCTCTGAAATTTCGACAGCCACACCGGCCTCGAGCATATCTTCAATGAACCTTTCCGAAGCATCCTCAAAACCCGGAACAGAGGATGCACAATCCTTGAGCAATGTAATTTTGTTCCTTTCGTCTTTCGGCCAATGTTGTACAATGTCACGGAGTGTGTAGTTTACACAATGACTCATGGCTTGGCCGCATACAATAAGCCTGTCTGATTGCTTAAGCTGGATGTATGATTGCAAGAGATTGTTGGCGATGAGCCAAGCGAAGTTCCAGTGGACACGATTCCACGACAAAATCACACGGAAACAAATAAAATAATATAAAAACGAAATCCCGAGAAACATCCACTCACCGAATTCAACAAATTATAATCAAACGCCGTCTTCCTATTCACGGGAACCTCGGCACACAACGCCGAATACATCTCCGTCAGCAAATTCTGCCCCTTCTCCACCCACTCCACACTCCTTCCCGTTTCATGACTCCACGCATCCATCGCCTCCCTCACAACTTTGACGACATTGTGCCCCTCGGTTCCGATCAAACAATGCTCCGGCCAAATACACAGCTGAAACCTTCCCTTGGCTTCCAGTCGCCGCGTGTACTCGATGCACCACGCCGACGTGTCGAGATCGCCGTCGTCCTTCCACAGATTTCGGGGCGCGTCGTCGTCGTCGTCGACGACGTCGCTTTCCACGAGCGGCGCGTGAAGGGGAGGATGTTTCAAATCTTCCCTAGGGATCCATTTTTTGTCGACCACGTCTTTGTGCGAGATGATTGTGAAGGGTGCGGGGTGTTGTCCCGAGGGGTTCGTCCAAAAGCACGGGTGGGCGATGTGGAGTTTTTGGTGGGAGTCGAGGGTGGCCACGATGCGGTTTATGGAGGAGGCGTGGCGGAGGATGAAGGAGGCGGTGCGGGCGGCGTCTTCGTGGGCGGTGGGAATGGCGAGGGAGCCGCCGGGGTGGAAGTCGTTTTGGATGTCGATGAGGAGGAGCGTTGTCATGACTTTGTTGGGGCTGAGAGATATAATATGAGAAGTCTGTGTAATTGGAGGCAGGATTCAGGAATTCCGTGATTTTTTTATTAATCTTTATGGAATCTTGATCTTACTGATTCCTTTGTGAAATTCACGAGATACCTCAAGATACCGTGCTATAGAGCATGAAATTATACCTTCTCTATAATGCATCAATAGTGCATCAACGTATGAAATACACAATAATCAGCGTCAAGCATACAACACATCATTCTCCTATATGCCAATGATATTATATCTACGTCATGACCCTTGACCTTCCAAGCTTCCATACCATTTATCTCTTGGCGTCGAAATCATGAAATGACTTTCTATCAGCGTGAAGTGCTACACGATAATCGAGTCATCAAGAATATCACAGAGGCCTCCAGTGGCTTTCTCAATAAATCCCAACATGACAAACGCACCAATTCTATTTCTCGCACCGGCTCTTTTGTCATGCACCTACGCAATGGCGGTGCATCTCTTTCTCGCCTTCTTTCACGAACGCCACATTTCGGGACTGAAATATTGGTTGCCCATTTTGATTCGATTCGGTTATTTCTTGGCATGTGGATTTGTGGCAATCTGGTGGAGCGATGAGGAATCTTGTCGGGGCATCATCGGGAGAAAGAATACTCACGACGAAACGGCCGGTATCGGCTCTTGTCGTTGGGACGACGTGAGAGCACGATCCTTCTTCCGCACACATTCTATTACTGCCCCCTATTGGGTATCGCTAGTTAACATGATGATATCAATATATTTTATTTTGGACACGAGACGAAAAGAGGTGGATGGTCCTCCTCCACCCTATCCACCAAATGCAGGCAGGAGCAACGACACAATTGATACGAGCAAATGTAACCCGACGGCTCGAGCCATCTCTATCCAAAATAAGGTCATCCTCATCACCGGCGCCAACGCGGGCATCGGTCTCGAAACGGCACGGCAATTATACCATCGTGGCGGTATCATCGTGTTCGCCTGTCGATCTCGCGACCGTGCTGCGGAGGCCATGGCAAGCGTGGATCCCAGTAGGAACGTCAATAATGACGACAGCGGCAGGAATGCTGCGCAACAAAAGGAATCGCAAAGAATGTACTTCCTCCCACTGGATTTGACTTCGAAAGCTTCTGTTCGGAATGCCGCCAAACTATTCCATGAGATGGGGCTGCCCTTGCATATTCTTATCAATAATGCTGGGGTGATGAGACAACGGAGAGAAACAACTGTGGATGGATTAGAAATGACCATGGCCGCCAACGTAAGTTGCTTGTTTGCCATGTGCCGTGTAACATTCATGGTATCGCATATCACAGTATACGCTCACAAAAAATCATTATCGCAGCACTTTGGTCACTTCCTATTGACCAATCTTCTTCTACCAAAACTTCGTCAAACGGCATTGGAAGAAAAATACCCATCCAAGGTCATCACCTTGTCATCTTCGCTTTACACGCAGGCTCGCAGGAACTCGCGACAGAGCGGCTCGGACAAAGTGGAATTTGGAATTGATTTAAATGATTTGCAATGTCAAAAGAAACGCTACACTTTGTTTGATCAATACTCACAGTCAAAGTTGGCCAACATTTTATTCGCTCGAGAGTTGGGGCGAAGGGAAAAGTCGAGAGCAAGAAAGATGCGCCATTCTCCGAGTTCGACAGGCGAGAATGCTACCGACGACATACATTTCTTTTGCCCAATCCAAAGTTACTCGCTCCATCCAGGATTGGTACGAACCAACGTCGTCAGGGACATGCCGTGGTATCTGTATTATCCCAATATTGTATTTGCATTCTTTCTTGCCGTGCTTCAGAAGACTCCGCGGTCGGGAGCGTATACGAGCGTGTTCTGTGCCGTCGTGGATGATTTTAGACTGATCGAGGTCGGGAGTGAGGATGGGCCCTGCGGATATTTCGTCAACGGCGAGATTTGTGAGCTGAGTGCCGCTGCGAGGAGCGATGAGGTGAGTTATTCAGTATGAATTTGATCGGTCAAGCAAAATGTGGGTTCTGTATACAATTGTCTACTGTCGTAAATTGATTACTTAGGACGCCAAAAAACTTTGGGAGATGAGTTGCGATTTGATGGAGGTGACTTTGGACGAATGACGGCGTTCAGGATACTGCTGCCATTGGCAGCGTATACGTCGTATTGCATAGATGTCTTTTCTTGTGCGAGTGAATGCATTTGAATATCTCTGACAACAGAGTGCGCATCGATTGAGATTGCAGTAAAATCATGAGCGCACTCCGCAGATGTCTGAAATAAATGTCAAGGGATTCCGTTTGACATCACAATAGCGGTGTGTGGAAGATGGCGGTGAGTCGAGTCCCTTAGGTCTAAGGCTGTGAGCACAGTGTAAGTTTAAATATTTTCAGCATGTGTATCATTCGCAAAACAATGACCAAACAAATTTCGCTAGTGGTATGAAGCACAGAATCTCAAAGTTCTATCTTATGCATGTCAACCCTCCCGTGTTTATTACCGACAAAAGAATCACAACTAAATTTCCAAGATTGTTGATAGCAGTTGGAATTCGAACGAGTCGCATTCGAAGCCGCCAAATGCCCAACTGACACGATGATTTAAATACTCGCGATCATGGGGAAGGCGCAACGGCAACCCATCTAACATTCACAGTGCTGATTCGATGCTTGGGTGACCTTCCCTGTCGAGAGACCCTATTCATCACTCGAAACGTTGGTCTCATAATCTTTTGCCCGGCATCATCAAAATACTCTATCACCATCGAACCGTATTTTCCGTTGAGTAACAATGTCATTCAATCACATCAGATCAGCAGGAAATCACCAAAATGAGACGAATCGGCACCGCAAACCATTCGCACACTCCAAGACCGACCAAGCGATGGGATCTCAGTGGAGGCATCATCATGACCGCTCCCAATCCATGCCTTCTGCCCGCGGACAATTTCATTCAGGGGGAGTACATCGTGTCGCATATCCTCCAGTGCAAGCTCTCCAGAATGAAAGCAATCGACCGTGGCTCAGTGCAGAATTTCACGGCTCCGAGCCATCAAGATTCGATTTTGGGAATGTCTTTCGGACTTTGCATCGTGCTGATAATAGAGGTTATACCAGCCAAGAACTCATGAGACGCCCCATCTCATTCTCGTCTGGTTTTGAACATGATTTTTCAATGCAAGGACGTCAGTTGGCGTATCCTCCTGTGCAAGCCCTTCAAACCGAGAGCACCGGACCTCGCCTTTACACGGAATTTCACGGCTCAGAGCTATCTAGCTTCGACAATGGAAACTTCCAGACCGTGCACCGTACTGAAAACCGAGGTTACTCTGGCGTTCACGACTCGAAGCGGTTGAAAACTGAGTGTAGCTATCGTTCAACATCACCCATTTGTCTACCAGTACTGTCTCCTCCGCCAATTCCCTCGAGATCACCCGACGGAGCTGCCGCAACGCGTACATGCGAAAGTTCCGATCGTCGCTCAAAAACTGACAGTTCTTCCAGAAGAGGAGCCGAATCTGTTTCTTGCCCACACAACCACAGTCACGACGAAGGCGTGGCGGCGGTAGTATCAGAACCAAGCAACGACGATTCTAGTATTTCTACCTTAACAAATGATCATCCACGTCTCCTTGCGTTGCCCGAGGACACTAGCCATCTTACGGCTCTCCACTGTTTCGTGAGACGGCACTGTGTATACATATTTTGCGCAAAAGCACATGAAGTTGACGGTGAGTTAGAGTGACTTCTTTCCAAATAGTATAGCTTTCCCTCTAACTTAACCCTCGGATGTGTTTCGTTTATGCCAGTCCCAAGGAAAGGAAGGAAAAAACCCCTGGCACTAGGCCAAATTGGAATTGGCTGTGTGCATTGCAAGGGGAGCCAAACAAAACTGAAGGGGTGCTCTTACTTCCCCAGTTCCATTAGTGGTATTTACAATGCCACCATGATCATTCAACAGCGCCACTTTCCAGTCTGCCCTTCTGTTACAAAGTAAGCACAGTAATATCCTGCAAGCATGTCTTAGAACGATGACACATGCCCTAACTTATTTCTAATTTTTATCATCATCGAGCAGAGAAGTATACGGCGAATACAACAAACTTAAAGGTCTTACTGCGAGGAGCGCATCAACGAAAGAATACTGGATAACTTCTGCAAAGAAATTAGTAAGATTATTGTTTCTTTTTTACGTTAGGGCATATCTCAGTTTTTATACGATTAACATGCAATATCGTCTTCACAGGGAATGATTGACACGAAGGACGGAGTCTTCTTCCGTTCAATGCTTAGTGAGAAAGAAGGAAAAATGGCGAGCCCACAAACCAACTCCTCTGATGGTTGTCGCAGCAAGGACATGAGCAAGACCCAAACCCTGGCGCCTTTATGTTCGCTTGTTGAACCAGCTGACAGGGTGTTTGCTACTGAGTATGCATATTTTGTAATGGCGCAAATGACGACGTGCACCTTCACTGAGGCCGATCGCCTTGGAAAACGAAAAGGGTGTGTAGCGCGAATTTTGACGTTGATTTCTGTCTATACATTAGATTTCGTAGACTCTCACTTTGTTTGTTTCTTTTCTTCTGGGTTACAGACACTCGCTGGGTTTCCCAGGTTTGGCCTGCAAATATTGTTACGGTGGAAATGGATCTGGAAGATTCTTCCCCTTGACTTTGAAGACATTTTCAGACGTCTCAAAATCTCTGCACGTGTTACGAAACCATCTAGGTGCGTCCCTCTCACCTTTTGGTTTCGTCAAGTGTCATAGGTCGTCTCATGTTTTTTGTTTTCTGCCCTTTATTAATATGCATTTCAGTGAAATGTGCCAAGGCTCCGGCTGGAATGGCATCAAAAGTGACCATGCTATACGAAAAGCACAGTAATGACAAGGTAAGGAAAATTCTTGATTTCTTCTATGTCATTAAAGAAATAAAGTCAAACAGAACATTTCCTTTCCGCCATAACCAGGACACGACACCGTTTGGGTCTCAAAAAATCTTCTTCGATCATATCTGGAGGAGATTGCATCCAGAGTTGATCAATGGATCTGTCAAAACAGCTTCCTTGTGTAATTTGCAGCCCCAAACAGAAACGCGCACATTTTCCGCAGACACGATAGGCAACAAACACTCCATGCCTCGCTTAGCGGATCAGAATGACCAACGCCTTGATGCCGCGCAGAGGAGCATCCATCCAGAGCATTATTCGCAAGCAAACCGCTCCGCTGAGCTTGGCGCTAGAATATTTGATTCTGTCGATTTGCCACCCCTGTCATCGAAACATGAACTCCAAAATCTAGAGGATACTTTCAAAAGCAATGCTACTAGTCCTGAAGCGTCGACGTTGTCATCGTCAAGCCTTTCGAATAAGAAAATCACCGCAGATGCACCGGTTGCTGCGAGCAGAAATCCCAAGCACCGTGGACCTGCCAAGAAGCGATACTTAGAATTGTATTATCACGGGAAAGCCGAACCCGAAACGGTGCAATATTCTGATGCAGATGTTTCTGTGGCAATGATTCTTGCTACTGGCATGGGGAGACAAGATGCGCCAGAGATGAAGACATCGGAGTGTTAAGCTTTTTTGTCACGTGAGGAAGCTATATTGTCGCTCCAGTGATCACATATTAAGTTTTGCAGTTCTTACTGTAGGTCGATTCACATTCATCTTTAATGCTCTAAAATTACTGAGTAAATGGATTGATGGGGCATAGTGCGCTGTCACATGCGAGTTGTAATCATAGTAATCTAACTGTCAGAGCAACAATAACTGGAACAGAGCCACGGACAATGGATATTATATCTCCGTTACAAGGTGGTGATCATGGACAGAAAACTTGACATGTATTGTTGACAAGACACTTTTGACATGACAGACTCAAAATTCAATACAACATGAACACAGATCATTTGATGTGATCCCTTTTGTGAAAGACTCCGATCCATATGCAGTTTTTTCCAAGATTGTGCCACCTAAATCATACGACGAAAACGTAAAAATCATTGTCGAAAATGCCCAGTTAAGGCTGTGACAAAAAATATTGTAGCCAACACTGACATTTGACAGTGATTTCAGTGGAGCGTACAAGTCAGAATTCACTTTGACGCACTATATGTCAGATATCTTTGGCCGCTGGTGCTGCCTCAATATTCACCCCCTGAGTCCCGCCCAACATTGCACAACCCTTTGGGACTATCTCAAGGGCTTAAGTCCAGCTCGACAAGTCCTCAGAATGGAACGAAGGCAGCTGCAATTGCAATGCAGTTCAACCCAAAAATGGGCATAATGCGTCAAAGTCCATCCCGTAGAACACGGTACGTTTTCTACGGGATAAAAATGTCAGATATTGAGAGCCCTCAGAATTCGCGAAAAATCAGCCAGCACGCACAGGTCTCACACACCAAGCAACAGCTGTATTGTTCGCTTTTGTCGTGTACAATACAATAAAACAAAAAGCAAAGCAAACAACAGCATCACACCGTCCCCCCCATTTTTGTCCCAGCATCTGTAGCTCTCGGCCAGTTCATCATTGGTGCCCCTCACTGCTGTTGTCGTCCTCTCTTTTGTTTCGTGATTTTGTTGTTTTTTGGTATAAATGGTGTGTTTGTCCCTTGTATCTCCACCCTCGGCTTGCTTGTTGCGTGTGTCATGAAATCGACGGCTCTGTGTTTTTACACTTGTCGGCTCTTTGTTTTTTTATGTTGAAATCACAGCCACTCACTTGTAACTGCCCTGCTTTTGTTGTTGTGTGCTTTGGACTTCAATTTTTAATGGTTTGCTTGTTTTCTGCTTAACAACGCACTGCTTGATTGTCATTTGCATTACGTCGTCAGCAACGCTTCAACTTTACAGTCAGGGATCTCTGTTTGCTTGGAAATGCTTCCACTCCGGCGTTATTGCACTGCAATGGTTATGTGCATTGAATCCCAATTTTTAATGATGTGCTTCTTCTCTTGCCTTCTGTTGTTTCATTTAGTTGTGTGCTTAATTTTATTTCGTGCTACTAAATTCCGCAAGTCTGAATCGTGCCCTCCCCTCCACCCCCTGACTGTGTTGCAAATTCTATCAATCCATCGACACAGCCCATGACATCAAATTCCAACTCACCCTCTGCTTCTTCTGCTGTTGCATTATCTGGGAGCCTATCTTCACCCTCATCGTCACTCGCAGTCGGGGATGCTGTAGGTGAAGGACGATCCATCCACTCCACACAGCGCAAACGGCGTTCTTGTAGCTCCTTGGGCATCCCTGGGTCTTTATTTGACTGCTTCTTATATTGGAGGTAAGTCGAACACTCCTCCTTGCTGAAATTAGCAAACAAATGTTTGCTCTCATGTCCATATTTGTCTCGCAGCATTTTGACACCTCGAATTTTCTTCACAACATGTGCCTTTCTTGCACTTGCATTCTTCTCTAACTTATCATGGGCCTCCTTTCTTCTGTGATTATATGCTTCCAAAAATCTAGGGTCTCGAAGGGAGTGGATGCCATTGCTGGCCATGACACCTGAGGTAAGTTTCTTTGCTTCTTTTAGGTTTTGCAGAATTGTATCACCTTTCCTCTTCCTCTCATCTGCTGCTTTTTTTGCCTGCGACGATCTAGCTCGCTCTGCAATCATCCGATCAAGAACAGTTGCTGCCAAGCCTTGATGAATATTTAGGCTTATACTTCTTTCACAAGAATTGTTGTTAGTTGCATTGGTGAGTGTGTTCTGCCCACTTGGTGCAATTGAATCATCAATCAGTTCTTTGTGTTCTAACAACTTTCTGTTTAGTGGGTTCCATCCACGAGTGGCCAAAGCTTTTAGGTTGGAATAGACATTTCCATAGGACTTGTGGAAGACTCTGTTAATTAGAGGAATGATGTCTGTTGGCCCGATGGTGCATGGTAAGCAATTGATGCTCTTGTAAACCATCATCCACTCTTTTACTTTTGTCCACTCAATCTTGAATTTGCCATTTTGTTCCGATGCATCCCCAACTTGCCACAAGACGGTCGCATAAGGAACACCAAGACAGACTCTCCATTCGTGATCATGATTGTTTATGTATGAAACAAATCTTGGGTCTAATCTGCTCTGGTGACCATCAACAATCAGCATTGGGATTGGCCCTCCCTCGTACCTCTCAAACAGTTGAAGTGTGTCAAAGTACTCCAGGATTTTGACAAGAATAGCACCGGTAATTCCACCACTCTCGGATGCAAAGGTAAGGCAGTCGACCTCTTTTCCCCTGTACTTACACTTTGGTCCTTCCGGATAATACTTACTCTCACCAATGTTCAATTCTAAATCAATTTCTCCTTTTTCATTTCGAATAGGATTCTCAACTGTGATATCAATTCCTGTCTTCCATGTCACTGGGACTTCTTCCTCTTTGTGCTGGAAGATTATGACACAACAGACTGCCTCACCAGAGCCGGAAGTAAAGGGCAGAATTGTAAACCTGTGGTCCGCAGTGCTACAAATAGTTTGAGGTCGAGTACCATGTTCAACAATGAATTTTCTGTTCCCAACATTTCCATCCTGCTTCTGATTTGTCTGACACCCGCTTTCATCAGCAAAAAGGATGTAGTCCGGATGATCTATCCTGAATTCTTGTGCCAACCCAAATCTCTCACTCTCTTCCACTTCATTTCCTTCTCTGTCCGTGTACACAGGATTATCTCGAGGTGAGGCTATGTTTGCATTGATCATTTCATCATAGATATACTCATACATTTGCTTTATATTTGAAAGCTTTGTCCAGTCAGCGCGATTCGAAGCAAACTTCTCTCCCTTCTTCGAGACAATGAGGCTGGAATGTCGCTTCTTAAAACCCTGCCACCAATTTTTTCCGACAATCCCATATCTGTTTGTATTCAAGGTACGTACCCGTTGAAAATCAGTCAAACGCTCTGCCATTTCCGTTTCGCTAATCATATCATTCATGATTGCTATTGCTTCATCACGAGTAAGAGGCTGTCGCATCTTTCCCATCTGGATACAGATTTCAACCAAGGCCATTTCAGCATTGAGCAATGGTGGAGAAGTGCCTGGGTGAGTAGGAGCCAGACTCCCTCTTCTTATGCGAGTCCTTATCGTTGATGCAAGAATATCATCACTAACACCAAACTCCTCCTTCTTCTGCTCAATGATAGCTTCCAAATGGCCTTTCATAAGCCTCCGTCGATTTTCTTTATGGAATGTGAGTTTGTTGTGATATTCCTCTGTGATGGCATTTACACATTCTTTGTAATTGTTAATATCCTCTCTCTTCTTCTGCATTGTGCTCCCCTTAGGTCTACCTACCGTGGATGACGAGATAGTGGCTATTAATAGGTCTTGGCTTTTGCTGTCAGTTGTGTTGCTCCCCGTTGATGGAGATGAGACGGATGAAACTTCACTGTTTTGGTAGAATATTAGTTCCTCGACTGGACTGGTTGGTTCCGTTGGCTTTTTCTTAGACTGTCGTTCGACCCTTTTATATAGGGCATCACGTGTAATTGAAATCCCAATTAATTCTAAGCATTTGAGTTTCGTAGTGTATGAGTCTCGAGAAGTCCTTCTTTTCCACCCCTCTTCTTTCTCTTTCACTAAGTCATCAACAATATCCTGCAATGCAGATTGATGCCACTTCTTAATATACTGGCTCTGAGTGCTCATTTTTAGTTGGGTTACTGTGTTGCATGTCTTGCATTTAACTTCGTATTTTTATGTGTTGTCCCATAGTCTGCAATGCTAAATAATTATTGTCGTGATGTGTCATGTAAACATACTCCAAAGGCAGTTTTCACGGTCTAGAACTAGTTATTTCTGTGTACTATGTATTGAAGTACAGACAGACTATCTGACACTTCGTGTCCATCAATTTTTTATCAAAACACGTAGATTTTTATGTAGGAATAATACGTCATGTCCATAATGCGTCAAAGTCCAGTCAATGCGTCAAAGTGGATTCTATCTTGTATCAACCATTTGAGGGAAAACTATGAATAGCAACCGGCCCGTGTGAAAAATGCCACACCATGTTATTTTCACTTCAAAACATAAAAAATGGTATTCTCATTGAGGCTTGTCGCCGGGGCAGCTTCGATCTTTTCACGATCAGATTCTATTTTTTCACGATCACTTTACAAAGTTTGACCGCCCCTTTTCTGTATGCAAGATTTGAGGAATGTCTTTCGGACAAATGCAAAATTCTTGGAAAGAGTGGGGATTTAAATTCGCTTTGTGTGCAATGATGGCTATTATTCTCATTATTTTTTACTTCCATTCATCACTCTAGGTGCACACGCACTCTTCTGTCACTCTCAGCCAGCCACTCTGCTAAAAAATGCACTTTAAATTTCCCACCACCACGATTGCCTCCATTTCTGGAGTTGCCTTTCTGTCCACTTTCACCTCTCACCAAGTAGCTGCAAGCGTTAGCATCTCATCTCAACCTTCTGATGCTTCTGTTTCCTTCAAATCGTTGTCCAGGGCTCATGGCGATGAGTGCTTGTTTGTGAATGCCTTCAAGAAGCAAGAGATTCATGCTGACGTTGGCATTTTAAAATGTGGGGCCTACGAGATTTGTGTGGAGGACAAAAGCTCCTCTGTTGGAGGTCGCTGCATGGCACTCACTGATTTGGAGTCGTCTGCGAAGTCTCGCCGTGAACTCACTGCTTGTCAGTTTGCTAATAGCACCCCTGGAGTGAAGTGTGAAGGCAAAGGCGCTTGCGATGGGGTCACTGATACGAGTTTAATCGGATGCGGTAGCTGCAATGGAGATTATGCATGCTTTAGATTAAAGGCAGGCACTACAGTTGGTGAAAACAGCTGCATAGGAGAGTATGTATGTGAATCGTTTGGAGGGTCTGTCGGCGACAACAGTTGCAATGAACCTGTGGCATGCCCGTCGGGATCCGGTAAGCATGGGTTTGCCTTCTTGTCCTCCATGCCTGGATCCATCGCCTGACCGCATTTCCTTTCCTTGTTGACACCAAGGCACTGTCATGAACAACAGCTGCATAGGTTTCTATGCTTGCTATTTATTGAAGGCCGGCACTACCATCGGTGTAAACAGCTGCATAGGAGATTAGTAACATTCTTGAAGGATCTGTCGGCGACAACAGTTGCAATGAAATCTCGGCATGCAATGGTGCTTCGGGTACGACTGAGTTTGACCTTGTTTCCAATTCATCAATTCCCCGCCTCACCGCATTTGTTTTCCATGTGCATCTCAAGGCGCGATCGGGTCCGATAGCTGTAACGAGGAGAGGTCATGCTACGTAGCCGTAGGTAATTTTACATTCGGAAACAACTCATGCAACGGAGTTCGTGCCTGCGCCCACACAAATCATTGTGAGTTGAGTAAAGTACAGTCTTTGATCTCAATTTTCCTAATCTTTTACTAATCTCTCGCTTCAACTCCAAGCCAATGTTGGCTACAACAGTTGGTACGTTGCTCCATAAAAGTTCGGAAAAAATTAAAATCATCTTGTTTTGACGTTTCCTTTTTCAGCAATGGACTGAGGGCGTGCTACAAATTTCAGCCTTCTTTTAATGTTGGGGACTGTTTGTGGTACGGTGCTGTTGGCTGATTGCTTCGCCTCGTGTTACTGTATGTTTGTCTCATCCCTTGCCCTTTCTTCAGCAACAACAACTACGAATGTGACCACAAGGGAGCTGGCTACGATTACAACAATTGTATTCCTACAACTGTAAGGTTTGTTACTGGTAAACATTTTGGTATCATCCAGACCCACAACTCACACATGTGCGATTATTTATCAATATACAAGTCCCCCACCACTTCGCCCACCACCACCCCTTCTATGAGTCCAAGCAAACAGCCCACGGCCTCCCCCCTTACCCCTTCCAATAGTCCGACGCATCGTCCCACGGCCAGCCCAGTAAGTACTTCGAATACATGACTCGTTATCCTATAACAGTCTGCAAATCTTTTTTACCTCATTTTAAAAACGGCATCATGCAAAATAAAATTGCAGAGCATGTCTCCAACAGGTAGTCCAAGCAATAGTCCGACAATGTCTCCGAGCAAAGAACCTACAACAACACCGACTGTGATGCCTACGGGGAGCCCTGTGAGTATTTGATGACGAGACTTGCATCCTGCAGTAGGTCCGAAATTTCTTCCCATTCAGTTTTATTTTAACAATTTGCACTTACTATTGTAGAGTACTTCTCCAACAGCAAGTCCGAGCAACCATCTTACCATGTCTCCAAGCAACGAACCTTCGGCAAAGCCTACTACCGGCCCCAGCAAAAGCCCTATCATGTCACCCACTAAATCCCCCACACCAATACCAACTGCAGTACCGACCGACTTTCCAACATCTCTTCCTACGAGCAAGTCTGGAAAGACATCCAAGACATCCCCCATACCTACTCAAACCCAACTCCAGCAAGTAAATCTGGAAAGAGGGCATAAACATGTAAGAGAGAGCTGGGACTAGGCTTGGATCTTTCACTAGGTTTTTGTATGAAATGGTCATTTTACGAAAATGTGATGATTGAGAAAATATGGATGATTCTTGAATTGAGAATTGGATTGTGTTCCTTTTTGTCTTTTATGTGAAGCAGACAATTATTGTTGACTAGTTATGAAGTTGAATGTCGAAATCAAGTTTAGATTGAGAATTGGATTATGTTCCTTTTTGTCTTTTATTTGAAGCAGACAATTATTGTTGACTAGTTGTGAAGTCGAAATCAAGTTTAGTTTCTAGATATCTTCTTTTCTAGTATAACCACTAGGCATTAATTTGAAGTAGGCTAACTAGACTTTCTATCTCTTTTAATTCACACAAGATTGAGCATTATTTTCATTGGATATCCAAATATCAACTTTTTGAGCACAAGCATCATGGTCAAAGTTGGGCAATGACATCTCCTCAACCTACAGTTGAAAAGATCTGGACAGATTGAGGGCCATCCGATTGTAGTTGTCTGTTCCCATACATTAGTCATGAAATTTTTCAAGTCCAACTCTGGTGAAGAAAAAATGGCAGTATTCAGTGTCTACAGCTGTGCTACACTGGCCCTAGTGGAGTCAAAGATAATCAACAATCAACCAGTGGGAGAGAAGTGTACACTGGAGCTGACGGTCACCTTCAAAAGGAATTCTGTTGGGCTTTGATATTGTACCATATGTAATCCTTTGAATTAATAGTCCGTTCATTTTCAAATGTTTGTCGGAAATTTGAATATAATATGTAGAATGCTACAGTCTGCATTTTCAAATTATGAAGGAAATTATCATTTGCACAAAAATTAATACACAGTCATTGATATGCATTCAACATTCAATAACATCAATCTTGTTAATGTTTTTTATCTAACTAAGAATGTAGGTCACCCATTGGAAGTCCAGAATCAATTTTTTAGCACAAGCATAATGGTGAAAGCTGAGCACCTCATTTCTCTCTGACCTTAGCTGTTTTGTAGAGAAAAGTAATTCTAGGTAAGGAAGAGTGAAAGGTGGTTTCCTGTCAACTGGAATTTAAAATTATAATTATGAGCTATTTTGAATGACTTAACCTGAGGACTGCCAACTACCAGTCCTCATGCTTTTATCATGTAATTTACATGATAATCAATTTTATTGGAAGTTTGCTGCTAACTCTCACAGAGTTTGGCTGCAGGTTGGGGCACAGTTGCAAGACTAGCTACATTCTTCAACTGCCACAACTGCCAGTGAAATTTTATTCCTAGAGAAAAGTTCTTTGTAAAATATCTCGCTTGTAGATTAGTTTCTGGAAATATGCCAGGTAAGTATGTGTCTGGAATATTGTGTTTCTCAGAAGCAAATTCCAGCTTCTGAAATAGGCCAAGAACCTGCTTACACTTGTAAGCTCTAGGAGCTTCCAACTGGAACCTCCCAAAGGTCTTCTACACTTTGTCTTGAACAAAGGTAGTATGCAAAGTTACAATATGTTAGTTTCTCAGAAACAACATATTTCAGTACATGCTCAGTGAGTATGTTCCACAGAAACAATTGTGACAACAGAAATGTTTCACAGAAACAATTGTGACCAGAGAAGCTATGCTTAAGTAACCTTCTTTATCAAAGCAAGATCAGAACAGGAAACCTTCCTTGTGAAACATTAGGCTGTCTGATGCTCATCCAAACCAGCAGGCCTCCAAGTCATTAGCATAAACATACCAAAACTGTGTAGAAATCTACACAGTTTTGTTTTGCCACAATGAAGCTACTTGCTTCATCATGGTGTTGTAGGGCTTCATTTTTACAAGTAATTAAACTCATAAAAAACAATTCACCCAACTAAGTCACTTGTTCACCTAGCAACTTGTACTAAGTATTTTTTACCACAAAACGGCTTATGGCACTATCAATCGATAGCCGGTTGCATGACTTTCTCATGCATTAGCTGACTAATTGTCTGGACTGTCCAAAATGAAAATTTTTGATGTCCATCCAAAAGTTCAATTTCAGACGTCAGTCCAATAGACATCTTTTGATGCCCATCAAAGAGACATTTTTCGATGCCCATCAAAAAGAGGTGTTTTGACCCTTGTCCAAAAGTACTTTTTTGATTCTGATCCAAAAGACATTTTTTGATGCCAGTCCAAACAAAGATTTTTGACACCCCCTCCAAAAGAAATTTTTGATTCCGGTCCAAACAATTTTTTTGATGCCGGTCCAAACAAATTTTTTCAACACCCGTCCAAACTATGATTCTATCCACTCCGTTGCATTATTTCCATCATGCTTCACATATCACCCAGTATGCTCCATTGTGTCTGTCGGTTCTTTGCCCATCCATCACGAGCACAAGTACACAAGTTGTCCATGTGGAATGCTTGCCCAGACCGTATTTTTTGTGCCCATTGAATGTGCCCCAAAGAGCTTTTACTATTTTTAGGTACATGTCTTGGGGATGCTGCAACAAGGATGAGTTATCCCCTGCAGGGCTAAAACCTCAAGAGTGTGAGAGCAACACAGATAGGAGTAGACCTCCAATCCCTAACATCCCTGAGAAGGATGTTATCCAGGAGTTGATAGATTCCAGCGCCAACATGCTGAATTTGATGCTGCCCCACAAGGTGGAGTTGTGTGTTCCTGTTTGGTCAAAGAGAGCCCCCGAGCAATTCCTGGTGCATGTCAAGCAGGCTCTGGATGCTATCAGGCAGAAAGGCCTCCAGACCGCTCTTGAGAAAGCGTATAAGGACAAGGAGAAGTGTACACAAAGGTTAGTTGAAGCCAATGAGGCTTTAGCAAACTGCAAGAGCAGGAACAAGACCCCAAGAAGAAAGCGGTGCAGAAAGCCACTGAGGCTGTCACATGTGAGAAGGAGACTTGTGAGTCCTTCATTGCCCAGGTGTTCCAGTTGTACTCCAATCTACTTACGGAGGAAGCTAGGAGGCCTTGGAGTAAGATCCTAGGGGAACAGATATGAGTGACCCTGTGGACTGACTTGCCTGGAGTCAAACATACCAAGGAGCAAAAGAGGTTGTGGCAGTCCTTTATGGATTGTGTCACCTTCCATTTACTCACATTTTTCCAGAGCAATGCAACCAAGATCCAATGCTTCTACAAAAGCAATGGGTTGAAGAAGCCAAATCAAGTACCAATCAGGCAATTTGTGCAGAGGATCCAGCAGCTCAATGGCTACTTGGACCTCTTGCCCTGTCTTATCTCTCGGAGCATGCAACCAAGCTCACCAAGGTGGTACAGGCCTTTGATGATGTGGACTTAGCAAGTCACATCCTTCAAATGGTCCCTAGTAACTGGCAAGACCAGTACAAACTAACGGCAGCACTATGCCGCAGAGTGTTTACAAGCTGCTCGAAGCACTTGAGTGCATCAAAAAGGCCTATCCGAGACAGAAGGAATGCAAAGGGACTAAGGCAAGTGCAACAGGAGGTTGTTCCTCCAAGAAAAGGATGGTCTCTTTTAGTGACCAAATCCCCAAGAAGTCCCACAAGGAAGTGAAGCACTGCACACTATGCAAGAAGCATGGGGGCATGCAGAACACCCTTAACACAGTGGACTACAAGAAGTACAACTAGGATGGTACTCCAAAAAAGGGATTTGCAGTGAAGAATATGCATTGCAATTCACGCGATAGATGCGTGTTGCTTGAACAGACAGCTAACTACACGCAGTTGTCTGCAAAGATTGCTAAACTTGAGAGGTCCAATAGGAACTCAAGCATGCAACTAAAAAGCACAAGCATTAGCACAACAGTGACAGCAACGACTCCAACTCATCTTGAAGTGATGGGTCTGGTAGCACTGGGAAGTTAGTTGATAAATGTACGAAACGTAGCAAAATTAACCATGAAGTTAAAATTTACCCTAGTCCAATTAAAACTACCAAAAACCTAGATTTGAACATTTTTAACCAAAGTAATACTTTGCAAAAATTTGATAATAATTGCAAGAAATCACAGAGTGTGAAATCTTCTAAACTGTCAGACACTGAACTGTCAGGTGCACCTCTCAATAGTGTGAACTGCTCCTTCAATAATTCACAAGAAGGAAGAGTCACTGCTGTGGTTGCAAAAGTAAAGTATCAACAAGCGACCGAAAATCAGGCCAAGCAGAA